>JARFIX010000074.1:1800000-1988952 GCA_036346125.1 Lycocerus yunnanus | reverse complement strand
TTTTGCAATGTAAATAAGCAGCAATAATAGTAGAGCATTGGAAGTTAGCAAAGTACAAACTGGAAACATCATATTTTGCAAATAGACCAGTACTGAAAGACTACTAAAGAAAGGCTACTGCAAATAACAAGGAAAACAAAGATCTAAGTATACAAATTCCTGATAAAGCCAGTGGTTACATGCGTCGGAAACAATGTGTCTAACCCAAAGAGAGGAAGATCTTAAGGTCTTTGAAAGAAATATAATGAGAGCAATTCTAGGCCCAAAATATGTAGACGGTGAATATAGAGCAAAAATGAACCATGAAATTCAGGGGGTTGTAATTTTTTAAACAAGTAGCTGTGGGTTAGCATGGTATGTACCACGCGAAGTCGGTTGAGAATTACTTCTTCCCTCCTGGTGAATTCTAGAGGAGTATCCCAAACATCGGTATTTGATTTTATAACTTTTAGTTTATTGTAATAAGGAAGCGCTTGCTATTCTTCTACCCATTCTTTGTTGCATTGTGCATTGCATATATTAAAAAGTGTAAATGAGGTTAATTTTACCATTATCGATTCTTTTCAAACTTTCAGTACCGTTATTTACTGTGTTATATAGGAGGGTTATGTTATGTATTTATGTTATGGGTTATGTATTCAAACTTCTAAAAACTACGTAAATCAAAAACGGTACTAACGACTAAGAAGAACATAAAACACCCTATCTCTTATATTAAAAAGTGTAAATGAGGTAAATTGTACCATTATGGATTATTTTTAAACTTTTGATAGATTTATTTACCGTGTTATAAGACCTGTATTTTGAACCTGTATTTTGAACTTCCAAAAAGTACATAAGTCAAAAACGGTGCGAACGAGTAGGAATGATATAAAACACGCCTATCGCATACATTAAAAGTGTAAATGAGGTAAATTTTACCATTATCGATTCTTTGCAAACTTTTGATACTTTTCATACTAGGAAGAACTAGGCAGTTAAATCACCATATACGAGTTAGTCTGGCACCAAATTGGCCGGCGTCGAGTTGGTCCGGAACCAAGTTGTCCTGGCGCCAAATTAATCTAACGCCGAGTCGTCCTAGTGCGGAGTGGGTGGCACCGAATTAACGGCGCCGAGTCGGGGGCGCCAAGTTGTACGAGATCGAAACTGTTCGTTACAGTTAATTTTGTGTCGCCGTTTTAATTGCATTTTGTAAACTTTTGTTTCATACCAAAATTTGTTAATAAATGCTATCATACGTTGGATCAATTTTGTTTTATTCGTTTCGTTTTTATCCCCAAGGTTGGTCACGAAAAGTAAAATTTAGTGATGCAAGGAATCGTCTGATTCTCACGCCCTCCAAAACCCTGATTTTTGTTCTCTTAGAGAAAGTTGTGGCAGCATATTCGTCCTACTCAACCCCTTCTTTTGCAAAATGACTTATGCCCGGTTGCACCGCTTTTGACTTAAACTTCAATTTTCTTTAACAGCGCCAAATTTAATATTACAGAAATTTAAGAATATATAATTAATTTTCCCGTTTGCATCACACTATTTAAGAAAAGAAAAAGTTTCAGAAAGTCGCACCCGATAATGAAAACATTTGAATTAAATGCAAAAAATGAATTATTCTTAAAAATAAATTAATTATGCTTACGTCAAATTATACTCGTAGTCCTTCGTAAAGACGAACAAAATGCAAGCGCTAAAAAACTCTTATATTTGAGCATAATACTTAAGTTGCATGTGGAACAAACTTAAAAAAATTCTTAAGAGAGGCCTAGTAGAATAGGCATGATACTAGTGTGCACTCACTTCTACTCATGGTGTAAGACAATGGCAAAAATTTTTCCTAAACTATGTATACAGAATTTTCCAAATTTTTTTTAATTTTTTAGAATCTACATAGTGACTCGCAAAATTATTCATACCCGTTTATTTCTTTAAATGCGTATTTTAGGTATTAGAATTAAATTAATTTAAATTTTTTTTTTATTGGTTACACTTCTACATATTTGAGCATTATATGCTGAAAATTTCAAGTCTATTCTGCAAAATTTTTTAAAAAGAAAAGTTTATTTATAAAAGCAGCACAAACACTTGCAGCAAAATTATTCATACCCTAGCAAAACTAAGCATTATCATGTTTCTGTACCTTTAATTTCCAGAATGCTTTGATATCGGGAAATTCCTATGTTGTACTTTTATTATTCATAATAATACTAGCATTTCATTTGTTTAGTGATTGCCATAAACATGGGGCGTAAAGGTAAAGAAACTACAACAGAAGAGAAAGAAATTGTGTGGAAATTACATGAAAAGGAAAATCTATCACGAAATTGGTGAAGCAATTGGTAGATCTAAAGCTACTGTTCAAAGTTTAATTAAAAATTAAAATGACGGTTTTTTTAAAGTAAATCATACAACAGAGGACGACGTAAACTGTTAACGCAACGAGATGAAAGTTTTCTAGTGCGTGAAATAAAAAAATCCACACCAAGTGCCACAAATATAACAAAATCATTTAATGAACAATATCAAAAGACAGTTTCCCAGATACTGTAAAAAATGTTTAAAAGGCATGGGTTTCATTCACGTGTAGCCAGAAGAAAACCATGGATTAGTGAAGTTAACAGACGTAAGCGTTTAAAGTTTGCCAAAAATATGTAAATAAAGACGATTCGTTTTGGAAAAAGTTATTTTTCAGACGAAAGTAAATTTAATATTTTCGGATCAGATGGGCAAAGTTTTGTATGGAAAAAGTAAATACTGAACTTCAGCTAAAAATTTAAAATGTACAGTGAAGCATGGTGAGTAGTGTGCTTTTTGGGGTGCATGAGTAGTGCTGGAGTAGGAAATTTAGTAATCATTGAAGGGATAATGGACAAATTTAAATATCTGAACATTTTACGTGAAAATTTAAAACAAAGTGCTGAGAAATTTGGACACAAAAATGATTTTCACTTTCAGCAAGACAACGACCCGAAGCATTCTGCCTATGTTGTAAGGTTATGGCTTTTATACAACACCCCATTTATTAGTGACACCTCCCAAAGCCCCGACATCAATCAATTGAAAATTTGTGGGCCGAAATTGGCTTGAGATTAAAAAAGAACAGTTACAAGCAAGGAATGTTTAAATCGCCAAATTACCGAAGTGTGGAGTTCCATTGGCCCACAAGTTACTGAAAATTTGGTAAACAGCATGAAAAATTGTCTAAAAGCTGTTATTAAAGCTAAAGGTGGTCCAACTAAATATTAATTTTGTGACAATTGACAATAAGTTTAAAATTTTACAGGGTATGAATAATTTTGCTGCAGTGTTTGTGCTGCTTTTGTAAATAAACTGTTATATTTTGGGGAATTTTTTTTTTTTTATTTTTAAATTTTTTAACTTTAAGAGCCAAAAAAAATTTTTTTATTTTTTAAAACTTAATTTTTTTTTATTTCCTCCGGGGTTTGATCGGGCTTTGAGAAATTTCCCGGACGGTTTTCATACCCTACTTCAATAAAGTTCCTTACAATTTTATGGGAAAATTTTAATTAACTTTGATTTTAATTTGATTTCAGTATTTAATAATTTGTAACAAGGACAAGGCGCCCGACAACAAAATAAAGAGAAATATGTTATTCTTTTTCGTGTTCAATTTATTTTGATTAAAAACTAGACCTTGTTCATAAATTGCTTGCTTTGTTTATATCTTCTTAGTCGTTAACTCGATTTTGAGTGTCGTGACCCTTCCCTATATGGGGGCTTTTTGCAATTACCTGGTTGGTAGCATTTTTAAAAGGAAAAACGGTCAGAAAAAAATTTTTGAAATTTAAAAAACCCGGGCTAAAATACGCATTTAAAGAAATAAACCGCAGGGGTATGAATAATTTTGCTGGCCACTGTATATCATAAAAATATCACTCTTGCATAATTTGTAATTTACCCAATTGATAGTGAAAAGATATGTTGTTGAGTCAATTATCCAATTTCAATACAGAGGTGTAACAATTTTCTTTGATTTTAATTTGACTTTCAGTATTTAATAACTTCTTACAATAGTGGTGAATATGAATGATTAATACGAATACAGGTAACAAACTGCACGGGATTTACTTGGATCCATCTTTTAGTGCAGGGATTGCCAACGTGTCGACTGCGTATCTACAGTGGCTCACCAAATTATTCATCCACTACATAAAACTTTCAAATTATTGCAATAACTTCTACAAATAATGGCGAATTATATTTATTTAATTTTTAATACATTAAAGCATGCTTTGCAATAAATATAAACAAAAAAATAATGAAAAAAAATTTAATTTAAAGGCACTAATCTAATAAACAAAACAAAATTAAGTAAAACAATGCCCATCAATTATTCATCCACTACCAGAAGGCTTACAATTTTGCCTTTATTTAATAAATTAATATTTGTAAGGCATCCTTTGCAGCTATAACAGTTTCTAAGCGTCGTGGCATGGATTCTATTAATTTCCTAGTTGTGGATTCGGAAATGGTTTGCCATTCTTCCAAAATAACGTTTTTCAGGGTTTCTTTTGAGAAAATGGGCCTCTGCCGTATTGTTCTTTCTAATTCCTGCCACAAATTCTCAATAGGATTGAGATCTGGTGACTGGGGAGGAGTTTTAAGCTGTCTTCTCACATGATAGAGCAACCATTCCCTTACAATATAAGCGAAATGCTTGAGGTCATTGTCATGCTGGAACCAATAGACGATTTGTAAGCCCAATTTATCGATACTAGGTTTTTAATTTTTTATTTAAAATGATCAAATATTGAAACTTGTCCATGGTAGCGTCGATAAATTGAAGTTTTCCAACTTCATTTGCAGCCTTGCACCCCCAAACCATCACGTTTCTAACGCCATGCTTGACAGTTGAGCATAAATTTTCTTTGTTCAGCTGTGTATTCCGTTTTATCCACACTATCTGTTTACCATCACATCCAAATATGTTAAATTTACTTTTATTACTAATAATAACTGTTTTCCAGAACTCGACACTTTCATTTACATATTTTTTCGCAAAATCAAGTCTTTTAATTCTGTTAACTTTCGATACAAATAATTTCTTGCGTGCAATTGTACCATTATACCCTACTTTCCAAAGGACTTTAGGGGCAGTTTTGGTAGCAATGCGTTTACCAATAATATTTGAAACCTCTGTAGTAAATTTTGGCACATTTGTTTTAGGATTACACTTAATTTGCTTCATAATATAATTCTTAGTCTTTGGTGTCAGTATACACTTCCTCCCTCGACTGGCTTTATTTGCAAGATTTCCTTCATTTTTAAATTTATTTATTATGTACTGCACTGTACAATGGTTTCTGTTAACAATTTTACGGTTTTTCGCATAAATTTTTCCTGACAAACCAATTTAAGAATGAATTTCTTTCTTCAATACTAGTTTCGCTTTCTTTGGGATCCAGCTTAGCAAAATACGCAGTAGAATTATTTCATGCAAGCAATTCTTGTTTATTATGCTTCTAAGCAGTTGTTTAAATCATTATAAAAAAAAATAATCAAGTATTACATTGTAGAAACTTGATAACTAAGGTCTAATATGCTTGTGGATGAATAATTGTTGAGCATGCATTTACGTCATAACGTTCTATTTCTTAGAATTGTGTCTTCCAAGAAATTTTTCTGAAATATTTTCTTTATATTATTGATTACAAAGTATTAATTAATATATTAAAATTAAATAAAAGAAATTTGGGAGTTTTTAAACAAAATATTTCAATAAATATTAAGTTTTCAATAGTGGATGAATAATTTATTGAGCCACTGTATATGACTCCTATATAACGAACAACGTTAATCCCGATACAGCGAACTGCGTACTAAATCGTGCGGTTTGCATGAGTTTCAATGATGTAATTTACAGGAACTTCCTTTCAAAAAATCAAATTTTATATCTCGATGTCATAATTTAAGACATAATTTTATACTCATGTGCCTACTTATTTACGTAATCATGTTTTTTTTTTTAATATTAATTTTATATTTATAACTTTTTTTTGTTTTATACCAATATATTAATTTTCTTTAAAATAAGGTTTTTCTTTTCAAAGTATGTGTGTATGACAGCTTTGCATAAAGCTCATCAAAGCGTGGAATCTTGGGATAGTTTTACATAGTAGTTAATTTCTAACGATTGATGCAATTTAATAAATCTTCGATGATTTGTCGGAATAACTAGAAATAAAAATTATTTTGTTGCTTTGTTTTGTCTAAAGACACGAGCGTTCTGCGTTCAGTGATGTAGAACAAGTTCCACCAATTATTTATCTCCTTCTTTCACGTTTGCCATTTTGTATATCGTCAGAATCTGAAATAAACTTCAACACTGCCAAAATAACGTTAATTTTTGAAATTTTCTGTGACTTTGACGCGGTCGGCCAACCTCCTTTCCTTTAGCATCTTTTAGCTAAGAGTCAGCCAATAGGTACTCTTAACTTGTGACGTCATATGCCACAAAATTTTCATGACTGTCGGAATAACGGTTTTCGTCTTCAAAATTTATCCACTTCGATCGATTTGGCAGCCTCGCATTTATAGTTTCTTCGCTACCTCTCACATTCATTTTATGAGAAAGTAAGACTACATCGAATTACGTTAAAATATGGGCAGCCAGCTTTTGGTCTATAAATGAACATGATTTTATTGTATCGGGTGGCCGGCCGCGCAGCCGAACACAGAATTAACATAAGCTTTTTTTTAAATTCATGCTTCTCATTATAACTGATTTTAATGAAAAATATATTAATCGAAAGATTTTTTTTCTACGCCCAAAGGTGTATGCAACATTGAGTATTTTGTTTTTTAATTATTGCTAAAAATACAAATTAAAATTTCTAAAATCCTGTTGAAAAAAATTTCTTTTTTAAATTGGCACTACAATAAATTTTTACTTTAGACGTGGAAAAAAAATCTTTCGATTGATATATTTTTCATTAAAATCCGTTATAATAGCAAGAAGGGATTAAATTTTATGTGTGGACTCCTTGTCCTAAATTTGATACTACAGTACTGCTCTTAAAACCGTATAAAATAGACATAACTTCCACGCACTTCCACGTACATAATTACTTCACGTCAAGATTGGTTGCATCGAGCTGAAAGTATATTTAAACGTGGCTTGATCGCAGACACAGAACTTGTGATTATATTAAAATTTGGTGCAGTTCTTTTAAATTGAATTTTTAATATTATTTAAAATATGTTGCGGGTTTGTCTTACATTGTTTGCATTAATTGCATGTGTATATTGCGATAAATGTTCCAATATCGAAGTAACCTCAAAATCTTTCACCACTCAAGATGCCACAATTGTGACCAATATTGCTTACATTTCTGAATTTGGAGTAACCTGTGGTTCAGGTTCTATTTCTCACTTATATGCAGATCTCGATGGAGTTATATTACCTGTTTTGGTAACCGGTTCCAACAAATACCAAGTATGTTACTTTAAGCTCTTCGATAATAATTATTTTGTATAATAATGTTTTATGTTAAAGGTAAGCTGGACTGAAGAAATTAAAACTGCACGTAGAGGCGATATTAATATTCGTTTGTTTGATGAAGATAGTTACACCGCATTCAAAAGGCATAGAGCTGGAGAAGATATCTCCGCAATATCGCCATTATTTAATGTGGTAGTTAATCATCCTGGTGCTTTCAATGGTCCTTGGTTAAAGAGCGAATTTCTTGCTGCAGTTCTTGGACTTATCGCTGCATATTTAGCTCTCAGTTCACGATCGAAATTACTTGCATAGTGATGAAGTTGTCTATTATTTACTTTTGTAATAAATTTTTGAAAATTTATGAATTTAATTATTCTTAATTTTTAGGAAATTAAAAATATTCTGTATATATTATAATATAGTTCCTTTGAATAATTTATTGACCAGGAATGGCTATCGTGAATTTAACCATCTTTTTGAAACTGAGCTTGCTGCTTCCACACAGCTACCCGTTCTCTCTTGATCACGTTAGATGCGCCCTAGTTTTTTTCATTTGAAACATTTCTGCTGCAAATGAACCACTAGAACCTATGTTCAGAAAATAACTAATCGATGAACTTTATTTTTCAATGATTAATAAAACCATATCCAGGTAAAACTTTCTTTTTAAAAATATTGCGGTAAGTTTTCAAGTTTGAGTAGTTCATAATAGCCATAATTTTTTTCCTTAGATTTAGTTGTTTTATTTTCAACAGTTCCCCCGCAGAAATCTCTTTTAAATCAAGAAAATAATTATTCTACTTTTGGTGTAGTGTTTTTTCCATTCTCTTAATTTTTTAAGTAAATTTTACAGATTTTCAATTTTTTATTGTGGGTTTACTCCGAAATAAAGTGGTTTATATAAAAATAATTTCAATTCCAGCATTGATCGACTGATGTTAACCAGGTTACATTAAATTAGTAGGGTTTTTGAGGAGAATTTTTAATCGGTCTTTAGATTTTTAAGCTTTTCGAAAGCAATTATGAAAGATAACGTAATATACCCAGAAAAAAACTTGCGGTTGGTCTATAAATTAAAAAAAAAAGGAATTAAAAATTCATGTAGAATGCAATTTTCTTATTGACTCTTCAAACTGTAACTCTGCCCATCAAAGTTTTAGGGCTAAAATTTTGAATACAATATAATTGAATGATAGCGAAGCCAGCAATAACCAAAACACATCCCTGTCAAAACAACGTTCACTGTCGTGAATCTGGGAGCACTAAACTGCACGAATGACTGGTGTTGTATATACTTATGCTTGGTTCAACGATTGCCAGAATAACTACTTTGATATATTTGTATAGGAAATTTTTAGCTTCATAATTGATTCTTCGATATATTAAAGGACCTATGAACCTCACCTTAATAGTTTTATTTCCATGTCCTCTAACGGCGAAAAAATTTCTTTAATAAATTTTAAACTTTTGAAGACTGCTTAATAAATTCTAGGCAGGATTTTAAGGTAATTTAACTAACAGTAGGTAGTTTTGTGTGCACGATTATGATTCGTAATGGTAAGAGGATAATTTATTTAAAATTTTAATTGGCGCCTATAATATAGTAACTTTTATAATACTTTTACATTTTTTTTCAACAATAACAATAGTAAAATATATTCTGTTAAATAGTAGGTCTCTAAGGTAAGGTGTATATAATAATAAATTTTTTTTTCAATATAAGCAGTCCAATCCTTGTTCCAAACCAGCCCAGTGATCTGGAACAACTAAAAAATATCTGTGCATAGCTTCAATAAATCTATTTTTATATTCCTTTGGTAAACGATAGTAGGCAATTTTCCTTGACCACCCAGCAGCCCAGATTTTTTAACCATGGTTTCTAATTTTTTATCCCACGTAAATGTACGAATGTAATCTGTGTTAAGTTGGAACAATACTTATTAGAAACATTTTAATTTAAGATAATTAATACTTGCCGATAATTCCTAATACGAGTTCCTTTTTATCAGAGTCAAGTCCAACTAACAGGGAATAATCCATAACAGATTGTTCAGATAAAATTCTGTATCATTTTGAATTGCAGCAGTGAGAATTGCTTTGGAATGTGGTAAAATGTGGGATCATCACAACCACTAAAACAATAAATAAACATTATTATTGCTTTATATTAAAGCTTTAACTATTATAACCTTTATTATATTCTGTAAAATCAATCACTTTCTGTTCTAAAGTTGAGAAGTTAGTTTAATTTGAACATCATCAATTTTTTTGCTTAAAAATTGCACGATCCTTAGCGAGAATGTTTTAAAGTTAATAAACCCTCTACATCTGATGATAAGAATGCAATTTATCATTAATCACTGATATCTCATGCTCTTTAAAGCTAAAGCTTTTACTTCATCTATGAGTTTTGAATGTTGACCTTGATCAAAATAATAATGTTTATTATTGAGGTGGTAAACAAATTTATAATAACAGGAGAATACCTACAAAATTAAATTAAATCAAAATGTAAACTTGTTCAATAAAAATTCGTGCTCTTCATACTTAAAGATGCCACAAGATTTTTGTAACCAAAATAGTGACAACATTTGGTGTAAACTATGTTGACATCCTTCGTTTCTCTTTTGGTGTAAATTCTCTGCATAAAATCTTAGTTCTAAATATTTGGCAAGAAAATGACCACGTGTCTGTGGACAAGGCACTGCTGAGACACTTTTTGACAATTTTTGCACCAACTCCACATAAAAATTCCTTCTTGGTAAAATGTATCGGCATTATTCAATGACAAACTGATACATCCACCATTATGAACGTATCTACGGATGTGCTTTAACATTGTCAATCACAAGTTTGAGATGGGCATTTATAATCTACTTTAAAACAATATCTTTCAAGAAAGCATCCCAATGGAATATCGTTTTCACCATAAAATTCCATATATACCATCCTAAAACGTCAATAAGTACATAATTAAGGTTGTTTACAATTTATGCGTCGAATCTGGTCACCACAATCAAAGATAAAATCTACGTTTTGAAGTTTTAAACTCATGAAATGGAAGCCCTCGCATGTCTTTTGACAAGTGTTTGTATTTGGTTTATCTGTTATCTTTAACCCTTTTTTTAAATAATAGTCCATTTAAAATTAAAAAAAGTGGAACTTTGCAAAAATTTTCCATAGGCTGAAAATTGGTACGGGTCTTAAATACACCATTAAAAAATGAAATATCAAAAGTCCCCACCGCCCCCAACTTCTGTTCAAATTTTTATTCAAAGTCAAAAGTCATAAATTTGGCAATCTTTTCAACACTTTTGCTAAATTAAGTGTAACTTTGAAAATAGCAGAACTTAAAATTTATTCTTTGCAAACTGTTCAATTTTTATAAGTTATCTTCATGCAACATTTGCACATATGTATTAATATATGTGATTTGAAATATTAGTAGAATAGAAAAATGCTATGTGATGCAATTTATACCAATAGTGTTGTTTTCAAAATATTTTCGCATTTTATTTGTAAATTATTTAAATAGGCAGCAAAAGTTTAAATCATATTATAAAATTTTATATTTTAAATCACCATCTGAACAGAAAGTCTGATGAGTTCATAGATTATAGGTAATAGTGAAGGATACAATATTATTGTTAAAATTATGAATCAAACTTTTAACAGTGGAACCTGCTATTTGCCTGAGTTGAGTACTACTAATGCCATATTTCACAAAAGTTAGTTAAAATTTAATCAATGATTAAAGTTTTGCAACTATATGACAACCATGAATTGTTTGTAAAATTTTATCATCCATTAAATTTTAACTAACCTTTGTGAACCAAATATATTTAAGTATTATTTTAAATGTAAAGTTAAATACAACTAGATTTTCATTGGTTAGTTTACAATTAATATTATTTTGAATTCTGGTGGTTATAAAGGATGTAATGGTTTCAAATTCAACTGTGAGCTATCGTTAATATTGTTTTCATTTTATTTTTAACAAATTTAATTTTCTTCTTATTGTCTATTTGATTGCTATGAAAATATCAGATGGAAAGTAACTTAGTTTACATTTTCTTCCAACTTCTGTTTCTAAGTATGGTAGTGAAAATACTAAATAAGGTGATATGCATAAAATAACGTCATCTAAAGCTTTTCAAAATAGTTAGAAAAAGGTAATTCTGCCACTTCAAGAATTTCATTATTTTGAATTTCACCCATGTCGTCTTCCACTTTGTCTATGTGTTTCTTATTAAAAGTTTTGCAGTAACGTCAACGCTATCTGCACTATTTTTGTTAATTCTATTGAAAATTTAGAATCATCATTAAAATTAGGAAACACTTCAGCATTTAATTTATTATCATTTCCTATCTTCAACTTTTCTTCAATTGCTTGAAGTTTGCTCTCACCAATTTCTGGGGAATTTTCTTTGCTATCATCAAAAATTCATCTTTATTATTAGGTGGTTGTGCAAACATATCCATAAGATAAGATTTTCTAATCTCCAATTATAACATGCAAATAAAAGAAAGAACACATTTTAATCTTGGCTAGTTCAAGTCGACAGGATCCTCTCAGTAATACTGTACTTCCTAAATGAGACATTTGAAAACCTTCAAAGAACATTAAAGTTTTCTTGCTGCCTAAAATAATTATTCGATTAATAAAATACAACATTTCAATTTTTTCATCAAAGAAGGAACTTACTTTTCCGTCGGAGAAAGTTTTAAATAAAAAGAATTACAAGTTCCTAGTTTTGGTCTTCCTATATGTGCATCCACCGATGTAACTATAGCAGCTTGCGTGCAAATCGATCCAAAACAGTTTTTAACATTAAACACTAAAGTTATTCCTTGATGCCTTAGCAAATCTTGAGCAAGTCTGGATACGTTACGCTGAACTAACACAATGGTGGGTTGTAAAGCTACAATTCTTGCAACTACATTTCTAAGATACTCATGTTCCTATGAATAAAAATATTTTACTTACATTTGTAGTTTTATAAGATATTTAAATATAAACCTGCATTAAAATTGGCTCCAAAGACATTAATCGTCCTTCAATTCGTTGATAAACCAAAGGACACCTTAATAATAAAATTTTTGGATTGTCTATTCTGTGCATCATACTTTTATGTGCAACATTTTACTAAATACGATGCCTTTAATTAATTTATTATCACTTAGTTGCCACTACACACTTTTTTGAATTGTACATACTGTCTAATATCAATATCAGCAGCATCGTGATTTTTGTCTAAAAATAAATTTAGTTTTATAATTATTTTTTCTTACCTAATTTATATCTTTACCTGGCCTTATAATGTCTACAATTTCATGAACTAAAGGAATGATAATATCGGTCCAAGAATTTGATAAACCATAGGTAGAAAGTAACTGTTTTAATAAGTTTTCTTCGTGGTTGCCAAATGCCATTGTTAAAATATTATAAACCAGTTTTTCTTCATTTTCTTCTCGTAAATGTGATGGTTTATGCCACCCTGAAAAAGTTAGATTAAATATGTTTGAAACAAAATTAAATTATAATATAAATAATTACCAGATTCTGGCACAAACTCTCTGTGCTCAGAAGTTTTAACAGCTGGTGCCTCTTCACAAACAATATCCTTGCTTGAAATGTCATCATATTCATTTAAAGCATTTAAATTTCTGTCGAATATAATGGTTTTGATAAATAAACTGTATTGGCTTCGACATTTAAATCAAGCATGTAGGACTGAAGAACTACTAAAATGATCCAAAACTTCTACGATCCTTCCACTACTGACTCTGCAGTTAAAATTAAATAAATATTTTTAAATAATCCATAATAGTAGAAAAATGTGTGATTATTTTAACACTAAACTTAATTTTCAAATAGGCAATTTATACTTGTATCACTAATTTGATCCAAAGTCCAGAAACTTTTTTGGTTGAAACTCAATGAAATTCAAAATCAAAGCACTTGAGAAAAGAAAATCCATAATGTTACCTCTTTCACCTGATTGATTCGTTTATGTATTATCAACGACAAACAAAATAGCCAAATCTTTGATTGGATAAGGTCTTAATTTATCTACCTAGACATTTGTAGGTAATGCACATAATTATTTTCATACATGCGGTATTTAGTATTTAAACCCCTTTGCACTGCTAACACTTAAAATTTAAACGTACATTAGGCAAGGGCAAGGCAATCAATAGGCGATAAACGACAAGTTAACAAATTTCAGGTTAAATTGACGAAATAACCAATCAGATGATTGATTTATTTGTTTTGTTGTCATCTGATTGGTTATTTTTCAATTTAACTGAAGTTTGCCTTCAAGATAACTACAAGTGAAGAAATCGAAATGTGTTAAGTTTTCTATGTATGCTAATTGGCTGGGTGTTGAAAAATTGTTACAAAATTGAAAATACTTCTATCTATCGGTCTTTATAACATTCTATGACGTCTTCGATTCCTCTACTTTCAAGAAAGTATCCTACTACTATTTAATACCTCAAAGATGTTGCTAGCACCTTATGAGAGGACCAGCGGCTTTACATACCATCCGAAGAATGGAGACGGCCACAACAAAATGAGGCTCTGCACAATTTCAACTGGGCGCCTTAGCATTAGCAGTTGATCGCGCTAATAATGACCGTCTCTGAAAATACTTCTTCAACTGACTTTACTAGAGAATATTAATGGGGTGCTTTCCGTTGCCTTCCCCATGTATATCCATGTGTACCCCCAGAACTTGAACTGCGATCTCCCGCCCTAGTTGGCGGTGTATAGTTTACATTGTAAACTGAAGCAATTAATAGTTTCAGGGACCACATTAAAATTATGATAGAAATACTTGCAAACATATAGCATTCAGTATAAAGTGATTAACTTTGTTTATTTTTTTGTTCAAAGTAGTTTTCACATTATTTTAGAAAGCCTGTTTCTGCTCTCTCTAAAATTTATTACAACAAGCTTGTATGCTTTCTTGAAATACTGATCTTCTTCTTCATCGTTTGCTTCTAGTCAGAAGCGTCAGAATAGCTTGGCGAAGCCAAGATGAATTTTCATGGAATATAATTCATGGGGTGGTTTCCGTTGCCTTCCTATGGTCCACAGATTGATATTGGACCTTTGATCACAGCAGTGTATCCGACTGATTCGAACCGTGGTCTACAGCTTTCCAGTCGGCCGGTGCATGCTTTTGAAATACTGATACCATGGTTCAAATAAACTTATTATAGTACGGTATTTTAATTTTTGGATTCAATAACAATAAATTAATTTTATGACTAAATTTTGAAGTACACAAAACGCTGAACAAATGTATAAACCAAAAATGTACTTTAAAGGTTTTAAAACTATAAAAGAGCACGGAATTACTAGATTGATTCATACATTGGTATTATTACCGTAAGTATACCATAAAGTCTTTAACTCAAAAGCTTTGTGCAATACAGTTACAGCCAAATAATATTAATGTGATTACCAATATCTTGCATCCAAGTTGGTTCATTGTGAGGTGGAATATCAAGAGGTGCATGTGGCGGCAACAAATTATTTAAATTTAATCCCAGTTTATACAAAGCATATCCATCAACAAAAGAATATGATTCTAAAAGATTCTATGTAACATCCTTCTAGTAATGCTTGACATAATGCTGAAGCTTGAATTCTAAAATAAATATTTTAATCAGGAAATGTACAGATGCTAAATTTGTGTCTGTAATGTTTCGTGGTATGTATCGATTACTTTCCCAAACGAAAACCAAGATTGCCACGATTTTGAATTTTCTGTTCAAACGTCTCAAACCAATTCTCCAGATGTCAATTTCTTTTAGAATTTACATACGATGAAAGCTCACCTGAGTGAACAGTATTCATCATCAGTTTTGTCCACTCATGAGAAGTGTCCATATAAACTAAATTTAAAAGTTAGAATGTTGGAATAATAGAAATCAAGCTATTTTATGTACAGAAAGAAGAATAGTACAGCTCAAAGTCAGACATGTAGCAATGATCTTGAACAAATAGTGGTAGACAGGCCAAAATTTAATTTCGTAGTTCAGCATATTTTAATAAATATTAATTCTGTGAAGAGTAAGTTGCTCTTATGAACAAACCTTGTATGTGCAGGTGGGTCTGTAATCAAGTTGAAAAAATATGTCACATCTTACCTTGTATTTGCTTTTGTTGATATATTAGCCAATCCACTAAATCTGATCCTAAAAATGAGTTAGGGTATGTTTTGAGTCTATAGTTATGCGTTTGAAGTAAAATTCCAGTTGTGGGTCTACACATTTCCTCATATAAATTACGAGAGATATTGAACTTTGTAAAACTTGGCATTTTTCTTCAGCAGATAAATAAGTTTCACTTTCTGATCTGTAAAGTGCTATTAATAAGTAATAACTATTTGTAACTATACTATAAAAACATTACAAGTTAAAAAAAAATTATAAGTAATTACTGTAATAATACTATGTAATTGGTTTTGAAAAAGAATAAATAGAGTTTTACCTTCCTAAAGCAAATTTCTCTTCTTGGTAACCAATGACACTTTTCTTTTCAAAACAGTTTCAGCATCCAGTAAATGATTGGAATGTGCACCACTAGAAGTTGCAAAAGATAAATTTAAAGTTGAAGGTGATGTGGAACATAATTTTTCTTATAACGTTTAAGGTCGGCACCTGCATCAGGTGAATGTAGGTATGACAACACAACCTTATAACAATAAGTGCAGACTCTTAAATCCTCTAAAAATAATTTAAAAGTAGTAATATTCAAAAACATCCCAAGCGAAACATTTCAAACCTGTGCAACGAAAGATTTTTCCTGAGATTTGCCGACTACAACATTGGGAACAAAAATTTGACCACAAACTCGACAATGATGTCTTCGCCTGAATGTTGTGAATTTCTCACATTCGTAACATTCTTTGCTTACCGAATCTGGCATCCAATATTGTTTAAGATCGTGTCAGAATATGATTGCAAGTTCTAAAAAAAATTATGTACAAATATGCTAAAACAGCAATCAACTTACGGTATTCTTCAGAGCTATTAAGTTACTAATACGTTTTAGGACATTGGGTAAACTTCTTTCCTAATAATATTTACTTGATAATCTAAATCGCTATTATGTTGAATTGAATTAGATGCAGTTTCAAAGCCCAAGCTGGTAACGATTCTTGAGAGCCACGGTCATAACTCTTTTCTAAATCACACGATGCAGTGCTATCCGGACTTGGTAGATTTTATTCAACTTGAATAACTTGGTAATAAATTGTCCTACCGATTGTTGCTTTTCTTCTGATTGTAAAGGAGCAAATTCTGTTAATTTAGTTGGCGACTGCAGATTCTTATTCATTTTGTTTATGTGTTAGGCAAAATTACTTTAAGTAAAATTATATTTTTACAGCAATTATTCATAACTTCTTTTACATTTTTTACATGCATAGGTAATTCTAATTTTTAATAGTGTTTTATTTTATTATCATTTTCACACAGAAGGTGGAGATTCAAGTAATTTATTTGAACTACTAATCTATTGCCACTCATATTTGAACTAAATTCTGCTTTTAATTATATACGGAGGGCCGTCAATAAAAACATGTCTGAAAATAGTGCAGTAATTAGCTTATCATGTAATAACAGAAAATTTTACAATAAATTAATTGGAATATATTAAGTGTAGGTATTGGTTATAAATAAAAAAATTTATAAAAGTGACATAACTGGACATAACTTTTGGGGCGTTAGCAACATCAGTAATATTTTGAAAAGCTGTAGCAAACCGCCGAATTCCAAAAAGTATGGATTAATTTTTTTCATTGTTATATTCAAATTTAAGATTTTAAACCAAATTCAATATTAAAACGCGATTATAATTTTCACTTGTCGCTTCGCTCTTCGCTCTAATATACTAAAAAGATACCGAATTTTTGAACGAATCGTTGGGGAAGAATAGGCGAGCCGCAGGCGAGCCTTCTCGCTCCGCAGGGGCGACCTTCCGAAGCAGAAAAACGTCCTACGTCCGGTAGGCTAGGTGGTTTTACGCTAAATTATCGATAAATCGCTCTAATTAATTAATTAAAAATCGATTAGAACCGTTGCGCCTCTGTGTTCTTTGTCGGATTTTTGTTCGATTTTTAAGAATAAACGTCCACATTTTTTGTCTCATGCTTTTGCATCTCTCTCGATTGCACGTCGAACGAGGCAGACGGAAAACGCGGTCGGTCGATTCGCGATTCGAAAAATTTTCCAAATTAAATTAAATTATTACGACGTTTGACGTTTGCATTTTTGCATTTTTGAGGTAAATTCGATCGGGGCGGGGCGGGGAGAATTTTGGGGGCGAGAGGGTACGTACGGGAGCGGCAAGTCCGACGTTTTACGATTCAAATATAAACATGACGTGTATGGAATCCATGGAATGGAATGGATCATATGACACTGATAAGATAATAATTACGTGGTAGCGTTCAAGCAAATGAGTAACAAGAAGTCGATAGGAACGTTCTAAAGAATTTTTGTGAAAGAAAATTCTATCAACTTAGATTATTCTTGTAACGATAAGAGAATAATTAAAAGTTTAGAAAATAATTATAATAACTGCGGTAATTACCGGAGGTAACCTATACAGTACAGCAAATTATTATCTCCAGAAAATTT
Organism: Lycocerus yunnanus; assembly: GCA_036346125.1. Classification (NCBI taxonomy): domain Eukaryota; kingdom Metazoa; phylum Arthropoda; class Insecta; order Coleoptera; family Cantharidae; genus Lycocerus; species Lycocerus yunnanus. The sequence continues at coordinate 1,970,834 of JARFIX010000074.1, read as the reverse complement.
TCGCACCACATGACAGGAGCTGAACCCATCACTCCCAATCGACAGATAAGCTGAACCTACAGCGTGGAATCTATCGCATCAAGGTTACAAAGTTTCGAGTTTTTTCGCGTCCTTAGATGTTTTTTCAAGTGGGCGACGCCGAAGGCGGTGTAGGCCTTCAACAAATAGTACATTACAAATAAAAAATGATGAATATAAAAGAAGACGGTCTTGGTCTAGTAGTTAGAGCGATTAACTACTGATGCAAAGGCACTCGGTTTGATACCGGGAGGAGCCTAATAGGAAAAATTTTCTTTCTACCTATGACCGTTTCCCGTGCTTTGGAGTGCACGTAAAGTCGGGGGTTCCCCTGAGTTGATGACTGAATTGAATTGAAATGAATTAAAGGTTACAGGCACATTCCTCAACCCGGACTTAGCAACAGTGGGGTCTTAATGCTTAAACCTTTCTCTTAGAGAAATAGGTCAATGCCCAAAAGTGAGCGGGGAAGGCTGTAACGAAAATATAAAATCCACTGAAATTTAATTTTTTAATATTTGATGGGCGGGGTTTTTTAAAGAGCCAATGGGAAAATTGCATTGTAAACTAATTTTTATATAAAGTATACGTATACTATAACTATGCATGATACATCATGATTACTATGTACCAATACAAAAATCGCGCAAAAAAACGCACATAAAAGGGTTACATAAAACAGGTTTAACTGTACCTAATTAGAAACCCCATCCGATTAGAATAGATTTATTCTAAAACTATTTTAATGGCTTTTCTAAGCCATTAAACTTGACCCTTTACTATAACCCTTGACTACAAAAACTTGACTCTTTACATACCCATTTTTTTTTATTTGCTAATTTTGTTTATTTTTTGTTATATTGAAAGAAGAGAGATTTTTTATTAAAAAGTGTTTTAAAATTGTAATACTTAATTCCAAACCTAACCGAAATTTTGTTGTAAAAATAATTATTTAGGAGTTTTCGAGGTCACCGATTACGAAGCTCAAGTTATAAAAATACAAAATGGTGGCTTTAAGGTAGTCAAATATAAGATAAAATTTATGCAAGTACTTACAAATATTTAATTTAAACTTAAATATTATAGCACTGGAATTTTTGTAGTCCTCAATTACTATTCTAACAGCACACAGGTTTTTATAGTCCCATTATAATTATATTATAAGTAATCTTAAAGATTCAGAATATAAAATGACAGACTCGAAACGACCAAATCTAGCTTACATCAAGAAGTTGTAAAACTTTGAGCGCGTTTCATTATTATTATAGCGCAAGATATATAGGATTCTTTATATTTCTATCATGATCGCCATATTGAATTATGTGAAAAACAGTTAAACAGATTTAAAATGTTTATATTTGAAGTTATATTTGAATACCAGCAGTATAGCGTAAAGTTTACACCGGCCGACTAGAAAGCGGAAGACCGCGGTTCAAGTCCTGGTCGCGTCGAATACGCTGCTGTGATCAAAGGTCCGATATCAGTCTTTGAACTGTGGGGAAGGCAACGGGAAACCACCCTATTAATTATATTCCCTAGTAAGGTCAGCTTGGCTTCGACTAAGTTGATTGCCTACGTACTGTAAAATGTATGGCACTCGAAGAAAAATATTTGAAGTGAAGAAAAAAAAAACTTGATTATTTTCAAAAGCCACTATTTTGAATCATAAAAGTTGCAATTGGAGACATATGTTTTGCCCCCTTCCCCATCGTGCATTTTTGAGTGAAATTAGTCTCAAACGTTTGAAATTCGTTTGAGCTTCAATAAACTTCTGTTTCTATTGTTTGAATCATAACTATTGCAAGGTTATTTGCTATCATTTTTGGGGGGAGAGCTAGAGAAATTCTTTTATCTTCTTTTCTATTGTGATTTTTTGTGTGTAATCGATGTCATTTATTCGTTGTTGTAAAACTTTGATAGCATTTATTTCTAAACCATATTTTGTAACAAGGACAAGGGCGCCCGACAACAAAATAAAGAGAAATATGTTATTCTTTTTCGTGTTCCAATTTATTTTGATTAAAAACTAGACCTTGTTCATAAATTGCTTGCTTTGTTTATATCTTCTTAGTCGTTAACTCGATTTCGAGTGTCGTGACCCTTCCCTATATGGGGGGCTTTCTTGGCTAATTACCTCGGTGGGTAGCCACTTCCTTCCGAGGGAAGACGGTCAGAATAAATTTTTGTACTCCACCCGGGCTCGAACCGGGTATCTCGGTTTGGTATTCCACACAATTAAGTGCCAGACCATGACCGTCTTCAATATACCTTATATACCTTATATTATATACCTAAATTAAAGCTGAAGGTTTACCCTTTCGAACGACACCAAATTTGTTTAAGTTAGGTGATGTGGAGCTCGGAAAAATTTGATTTGAAATTTGAAACATACACTTTAAAAGTTGTTTTTTTTAATTGCCAGGTATAATATTAATTTTAAACAAAGATGGGAGGGGACTCATGGCGCCTATTCTTAACGAATTCGTAAGGATAACGAAACAATAAATGAGAAAATAGGGGTGTATAAATTTTGGGTGGGCAAAAATTTTAACATTGAATGTACAGTGGCTCACCAAATTATTCATCCACTACATAAAACTTACAAATTATTGCAATAACTTCTACAAATAATGGCGAATTATATTTTTTTAAATTTTTTAATACATTAAAGCATGCTTTGCAATAAATATAAACAAAAAATAATGAAAAAATTTAATTTAAAGGCACTAATCTAATAAACAAAACAAAATTAAGTAAAACAATGCCAATCAATTATTCATCCACTACCAGAAGGCTTACAATTTTGCTTTATTTAATAAATTAATACTTGTAGGGCATCCCTTTGCAGCTATAACAGTTTCTAAGCGTCGTGGCATGGATTCTATTAATTTCTAGTTGTGGATTCGGAAATTGTTTGCCATTCTTCCAAAATAACGTTTTCAGAGTTTCTTTTGGGAAAATGGTCCTCTGCCGTATTGTTCTTTCTAATTCCTGCCACAAATTCTCAATAGGATTGAGATCTGGTGACTGGGGAGGGTTTTAAGCTGTCTTCTCACATGATAGAGCAACCTTTCCCCTTACAATATAAGCGGAATGCTTGAGGTCATTGTCATGCTGGAACCAATAGACGTTTTGTAAGCCCAATTTATCGATACTAGGTTTTAATTTTTATTTAAAATGATCAAATATTGAAACTTGTCCATGGTAGCGTCGATAAATTGAAGTTTTCAACTTCATTTGCAGCCTTGCACCCCAAACCATCACGTTTCTAACGCCATGCTTTACAGTTGAGCATAAATTTTCTTTGTTCAGCTGTGTATTCCGTTTTATCCACACTATCTGTTTACCATCACATCCGAATATGTTAAATTTACTTTTAGTACTAAAAATAACTGTTTTCCAGAACTCGACACTTTCATTTACATATTTTTTCGCAAAATCAAATCTTTTAATTCTGTTAACTTTCGATACAAATGGTTTCTTGCGTGCAATTGTATCATTATACCCTACTTTCCAAAGGACTTTACGGGTAGTTTTGGTAGCAATGCGTTTACCAATAATATTTGAAACCTCTGTAGTAAATTTTGGCACATTTGTTTTACGATTACACTTAATTTGCTTCATAATATAATTCTTAGTCTTTGGTGTCAGTATACACTTCCTCCCTCGACTGGCTTTATTTGCAAGATTTCCTTCATTTTAAATTTATTTATTATGTACTGCACTGTACAATGGTTTCTGTTAACAATTTTACGGTTTTCATAGTTTTTCCCCCAACAAACCAATTTATTAATGAATTTCCTTTCTTCAATACTAGTTTCGCTTTCTTTGGGATCCAGCTTAGCAAAATACGCAGTAGAATTATTTCATGCAAGCAATTCTTGTTTATTATGCTTCTAAGCAGTTGTTAAATCATTATAAAAAAAATAATCAAGTATTACATTGTAGAAACTTGATAACTAAGGTCTAATATGCTTGTGGATGAATAATTGTTGAGCATGCATTTACGTCATAACGTTCTATTTCTTAGAATTGTGTCTTCCCAAGAAATTTTTCTGAAATATTTTCTTTATATTATTGATTACAAAGTATTAATTAATATATTAAAAATTAAATAAAAGCAATTGGAGTTTTTTTAAACAAAATATTTCAATAAATATTAAGTTTTCAGTAGTGGATGAATAATTTATTGAGCCACTGTATATGACTCTATATAACGAACAACGTTAATCCTGATACAGCGTACTAAATCGTGCGGTTTGCACGAGTTTCAATGATGTAATTTACAGGAACTTCCTTTCGGAAAATCAAATTTTATATGTTGATGTCATAATTTAAGACATAATTTTATACTCATGTACCTACTTATTTACGTAATCATGTTTCTTTTTTTAATATTAATTTCATATTTACAACTTTTTTTTGTTTTATACCAATATATTAATTTCCTTTAAAATAAGGTTTTTCTTTTCAAAGTATGTGTGTATGACAGCTTTGCATAAAGCTCATCAAAGCGTGGAATCTTGGGATAGTTTTACATAGTAGTTAATTTCTAGCGATTGATGCAATTCAATGAATCTTCGATGATTTGTCGGAATAACTAGAAATAAAAATTATTTTGTTGCTTTGTTTTGTCTAAAGACACGAGCGTTCTGCGTTCAGTGATGTAGAACAAGTTCCACCAATTATTTATCTCCTTCTTTCACGTTTGCCATTTTGTATATCGTCAGAATCTGAAAATAAACTTCAACACTGCCAAAATAACGTTAATTTTTTGAAATTTTCTGTGACTTTGACGCTGTCGGCCAACCTCCTTTCCTTTAGCATCCTTTAGCTAGGAGTCAGCCAATAGTTACTCTTAACTTGTGACGTCATATGCCACAAAATTTTCATGACTGTCGGAATAACGGTTTTCGACTTCAAAATTTATCCACTTCGATCGATTTGGCAGCCTCGCATTTATAGTTTCTTCGCTACCTCTCACATTCATTTTATGAGAAAGTGAGACTACATCAAGTTACGTTAAAATATGGGCAGCCAGCTTTTGGTCTATAAATTAACATGATTTTATTGTACCGGGTGGCCGGCCGCGCAGCCGAACACAGAATTAACATAAGCTTTTTTTTAAATTCATGCTTCTCATTATAACTGATTTTAATGAAAAATATATTAATCGAAAGATTTTTTTCTACGCCCAAAGGTGTATGCAACATTGAGTATTTTGTTTTTTAATTATTGCTAAAAATACAAATTAAGAATTTCTAAAATCCTGTTGAAAAAAATTTCTTTTTTAAATTAGCACTACAATAAATTTTTACTTTAGACGTGGAAAAAAAATATCTTTCGATTGATATATTTTTCATTAAAATCCGTTATAATAGCAAGAAGGGATTAAATTTTATGTGTGGACTCCTTGTCCTAAATTTGATACTACGGTACTGCTCTTAAAACCGTATAAAATAGACATAACTTCCACGCACTTCCACGTACATAATTACTTCACGTCAAGATTGGTTGCATCGAGCTGGAAAGTATATTTAAACGTGGCTTGATCGCAGACACAGAACTTCTGTGATTATATTAAAATTTGGTGCAGTTCTTTTTAAATTGAATTTTTTAATATTATTTAAAATATGTTGCGGGTTTGTCTTACATTGTTTGCATTAATTGCATGTGTATATTGCGATAAATGTTCCAATATCGAAGTAACCTCAAAATCTTTCACCACTCAAGATGCCACAATTGTGACCAATATTGCTTACATTTCTGAATTTGGAGTAACCTGTGGTTCAGGTTCTATTTCTCACTTATATGCAGATCTTGATGGAATTATATTACCTGTTTTGGTAACCGGTTCCAACAAATACCAAGTATGTTACTTTAAGCTCTTACAATAATAGTTATTTTGTATAATAATGTTTTTTATGTTAAAGGTAAGCTGGACTGAAGAAATTAAAACTGCACGTAGAGGCGATATTAATATTCGTTTGTTTGATGAAGATAGTTACACCGCATTCAAAAGGCACTTAGAGCTGGAGAAGATATCTCCGCAATATCGCCATTATTTAATGTGGTAGTTAATCATCCTGGTGCTTTCAATGGTCCTTGGTTAAAGAGCGAATTTCTTGCTGCAGTTCTTGGACTTATCGTTGCATATTTAGCTCTCAGTTCACGATCGAAATTACTTGCATAGTGATGAAGTTGTCTATTATTTACTTTTGTAATAAATTTTTAGAAAATTTATGAATTTAATTATTCTTAATTTTTAGGAAATTAAAGAAATATTCTGTATATATTATAATATAAGTTCCTTTGAATAATTTATTGACCAGGAATGGCTATCGTGAATTTAACCATCTTTTGAGAACTGAGCTTGCTGCTTCCACACAGCTACCCGTTCTCTCTCGATCCCGTTAGATGCGCCCTAGCTTTTTCATTTTGGAACATTTCTGCTGCAAATGAACCACTAGAACCTATGTTTAGAAAATAACTAATCAATGAACTTTATTTTTTCAATGATTAATAAAACCATATCCAGGTAAAGCTTTATTTCTTTTTAAAAATATTGCGCTGAGTTTTCAAGTTTGAGTAGTTCATAATAGCCATAATTTTTTCCTTAGATTTAGTTGTTTTATTTTCAACAGTTCCCGCATAGAAATTTCTTTTAAATCAAGAAAATAATTATTCTACTTTTGGTGTAGTGTTTTTTCCATTCTCTTAATTTTTTAAGTAAATTTTACAGATTTTCAATTTTTTATTGTGGGTTTACTCCGAAATAAAGTGGTTTATATAAAAATAATTTCAATTCCAGCATTGATCGACTGATGTTAACCAGGTTACATTAAATTAGTAGGGTTTTAAGGAGAATTTTAACTGATCTTTAGATTTTTAAGCTTTTCGAAAGCAATTATGAAAGATAACGTAATATACCCAGAAAAAAACTTGCGGTTGGTCTATAAATTAAAAAAAAAAGGAATTAAAAATTCATGTAGAATGCAATTTTCTTATTGACTCTTCAAACTGTAACTCTGCCCATCAAAGTTTTTAGGGCTAAAAATTTTGAATAGAATATAATTGCAAATGATAGCAAAGCCAAGCCAAAACCAAAAATACATCCCTGGGCCAAAACAACGTTCACTGTCGTGGATCTCAGGGAGCACTAAACGCTGCACGAATGACTGATGTTGTATATACTTATGCTTGGTTCACGTACAGTTGCCAGAATGGAGCTACTTTGATATATTTGTATAGGGAAATTTATTAGCTTCAAAATTGATTCTTCGATATTAAAGGACCTATGAACCTCAACTTAATAGTTTTATTTCCATGTCCTCTAACGGCGAAAAAATTTCTTTAATAAATTTTAAACTTTTGAAGACTGCTTAATAAATTCTAGGCAGGATTTTAAGGTAATTTAACTAACAGTAGGTAGTTTTGTGTGCACGATTATGATTTGTGTAATGGTAAAAAGAGGATAATTTATTTAAAATTTTAATTGGCGCCTATAATATAGTAACTTTTATAATACTTTTACATTTTTTTTCAACAATAACAATAGTAAAATATATTCTGTTAAATAGTAGGTCTCTAAGGTAAGGTGTATATAATAATAAATTTTTTTTTCAATATAAGCAGTCCAATCCTTGTTCCAAACCAGCCCAGTGATCTGGAACAACTAAAAAATATCTGTGCATAGCTTCAATAAATCTATTTTTATATTCCTTTGGTGAAACGATAGTAGGCAATTTTCCTTGACCACCCAGCAGCCCAGATTTTTTAACCATGGTTTCTAATTTTTTATCCCACGTAAATGTACGAATGTAATCTGTGTTAAGTTGGAACAATACTTATTAGAAACATTTTAATTTAAGATAATTAATACTTGCCGATAATTCCTAATACGAGTTCCTTTTTATCAGAGTCAAGTCCAACTAATAGGAATAATCCATAACAGATTGTTCAGATAAAATTCTGTATCATTTTGAATTGCAGCAGTGAGAATTGCTTTGGAATGTGGTAAAATGTAAAGGGATCATCACAACTCACTAAAATAATAAACATTATTATTGCTTTATATTAAAGCTTTAACTATTATAACCTTTATTATATTCTGTAAAATCAATCACTTTCTGTTCTAAAGTTGAGAAGTTAGTTTAATTTGAACATCATCAATTTTTTTGCTTAAAAATTGCACGATCCTTAGCGAGAATGTTTTAAAGTTAATAAACCCTCTACATCTGATGATAAGAATGCAATTTATCATTAATCACTGATATCTCATGCTCTTTAAAGCTAAAGCTTTTACTTCATCTATGAGTTTTGAATGTTGACCTTGATCAAAATAATAATGTTTATTATTGAGGTGGTAAACAAATTTATAATAACAGGAGAATACCTACAAAATTAAATTAAATCAAAATGTAAACTTGTTCAATAAAAATTCGTGCTCTTCATACTTAAAGATGCCACAAGATTTTTGTAACCAAAATAGTGACAACATTTGGTGTAAACTATGTTGACATCCTTCGTTTCTCTTTTGGTGTAAATTCTCTGCATAAAATCTTAGTTCTAAATATTTGGCAAGAAAATGACCACGTGTCTGTGGACAAGGCACTGCTGAGACACTTTTTGACAATTTTTGCACCAACTCCACATAAAAATTCCTTCTTGGTAAAATGTATCGGCATTATTCAATGACAAACTGATACATCCACCATTATGAACGTATCTACGGATGTGCTTTAACATTGTCAATCACAAGTTTGAGATGGGCATTTATAATCTACTTTAAAACAATATCTTTCAAGAAAGCATCCCAATGGAATATCGTTTTCACCATAAAATTCCATATATACCATCCTAAAACGTCAATAAGTACATAATTAAGGTTGTTTACAATTTATGCGTCGAATCTGGTCACCACAATCAAAGATAAAATCTACGTTTTGAAGTTTTAAACTCATGAAATGGAAGCCCTCGCATGTCTTTTGACAAGTGTTTGTATTTGGTTTATCTGTTATCTTTAACCCTTTGTTTACTAATAGTCCAGTTAAATTAGTAAAAGTGGAACTTTGCAATAATTCGCATAGTGCTGAAAATTGGTACAGGTCTTAAATACACCATTACAAATGAAATATCAAAAGTCCCCACCGATTCAACTTCTGCTTCAAATTTTTATTCAAAGTCAAAAGTCATAAATTTGGCAATCTTTTCAACACTTTTGCTAAATTAAGTGTAACTTTGAAAATAGCAGAACTTAAAATTTATTCTTTGCAAACTGTTCAATTTTTATAAGTTATCTTCATGCAACATTTGCACATATGTATTAATATATGTGATTTGAAATATTAGTAGAATAGAAAAATGCTATGTGATGCAATTTATACCAATAGTGTTGTTTTCAAAATATTTTCGCATTTTATTTGTAAATTATTTAAATAGGCAGCAAAAGTTTAAATCATATTATAAAATTTTATATTTTAAATCACCATCTGAACAGAAAGTCTGATGAGTTCATAGATTATAGGTAATAGTGAAGGATACAATATTATTGTTAAAATTATGAATCAAACTTTTAACAGTGGAACCTGCTATTTGCCTGAGTTGAGTACTACTAATGCCATATTTCACAAAAGTTAGTTAAAATTTAATCAATGATTAAAGTTTTGCAACTATATGACAACCATGAATTGTTTGTAAAATTTTATCATCCATTAAATTTTAACTAACCTTTGTGAACCAAATATATTTAAGTATTATTTTAAATGTAAAGTTAAATACAACTAGATTTTCATTGGTTAGTTTACAATTAATATTATTTTGAATTCTGGTGGTTATAAAGGATGTAATGGTTTCAAATTCAACTGTGAGCTATCGTTAATATTGTTTTCATTTTATTTTTAACAAATTTAATTTTCTTCTTATTGTCTATTTGATTGCTATGAAAATATCAGATGGAAAGTAACTTAGTTTACATTTTCTTCCAACTTCTGTTTCTAAGTATGGTAGTGAAAATACTAAATAAGGTGATATGCATAAAATAACGTCATCTAAAGCTTTTCAAAATAGTTAGAAAAAGGTAATTCTGCCACTTCAAGAATTTCATTATTTTGAATTTCACCCATGTCGTCTTCCACTTTGTCTATGTGTTTCTTATTAAAAGTTTTGCAGTAACGTCAACGCTATCTGCACTATTTTTGTTAATTCTATTGAAAATTTAGAATCATCATTAAAATTAGGAAACACTTCAGCATTTAATTTATTATCATTTCCTATCTTCAACTTTTCTTCAATTGCTTGAAGTTTGCTCTCACCAATTTCTGGGGAATTTTCTTTGCTATCATCAAAAATTCATCTTTATTATTAGGTGGTTGTGCAAACATATCCATAAGATAAGATTTTCTAATCTCCAATTATAACATGCAAATAAAAGAAAGAACACATTTTAATCTTGGCTAGTTCAAGTCGACAGGATCCTCTCAGTAATACTGTACTTCCTAAATGAGACATTTGAAAACCTTCAAAGAACATTAAAGTTTTCTTGCTGCCTAAAATAATTATTCGATTAATAAAATACAACATTTCAATTTTTTCATCAAAGAAGGAACTTACTTTTCCGTCGGAGAAAGTTTTAAATAAAAAGAATTACAAGTTCCTAGTTTTGGTCTTCCTATATGTGCATCCACCGATGTAACTATAGCAGCTTGCGTGCAAATCGATCCAAAACAGTTTTTAACATTAAACACTAAAGTTATTCCTTGATGCCTTAGCAAATCTTGAGCAAGTCTGGATACGTTACGCTGAACTAACACAATGGTGGGTTGTAAAGCTACAATTCTTGCAACTACATTTCTAAGATACTCATGTTCCTATGAATAAAAATATTTTACTTACATTTGTAGTTTTATAAGATATTTAAATATAAACCTGCATTAAAATTGGCTCCAAAGACATTAATCGTCCTTCAATTCGTTGATAAACCAAAGGACACCTTAATAATAAAATTTTTGGATTGTCTATTCTGTGCATCATACTTTTATGTGCAACATTTTACTAAATACGATGCCTTTAATTAATTTATTATCACTTAGTTGCCACTACACACTTTTTGAATTGTACATACTGTCTAATATCAATATCAGCAGCATCGTGATTTTTGTCTAAAAATAAATTTAGTTTTATAATTATTTTTTCTTACCTAATTTATATCTTTACCTGGCCTTATAATGTCTACAATTTCATGAACTAAAGGAATAATAATATCGGTCCAAGAATTTGATAAACCATAGGTAGAAAGTAACTGTTTTAATAAGTTTTCTTCGTGGTTGCCAAATGCCATTGTTAAAATATTATAAACCAGTTTTTCTTCATTTTCTTCTCGTAAATGTGATGGTTTATGCCACCCTGAAAAAGTTAGAGTAAATATGTTTGAAACAAAATTAAATTATAATATAAATAATTACCAGATTCTGGCACAAACTCTCTGTGCTCAGAAGTTTTAACAGCTGGTGCCTCTTCACAAACAATATCCTTGCTTGAAATGTCATCATATTCATTTAAAGCATTTAAATTTCTGTCGAATATAATGGTTTTGATAAATAAACTGTATTGGCTTCGACATTTAAATCAAGCATGTAGGACTGAAGAACTACTAAAATGATCCAAAACTTCTACGATCCTTCCACTACTGACTCTGCAGTTAAAATTAAATAAATATTTTTAAATAATCCATAATAGTAGAAAAATGTGTGATTATTTTAACACTAAACTTAATTTTCAAATAGGCAATTTATACTTGTATCACTAATTTGATCCAAAGTCCAGAAACTTTTTTGGTTGAAACTCAATGAAATTCAAAATCAAAGCACTTGAGAAAAGAAAATCCATAATGTTACCTCTTTCACCTGATTGATTCGTTTATGTATTATCAACGACAAACAAAATAGCCAAATCTTTGATTGGATAAGGTCTTAATTTATCTACCTAGACATTTGTAGGTAATGCACATAATTATTTTCATACATGCGGTATTTAGTATTTAAACCCCTTTGCACTGCTAACACTTAAAATTTAAACGTACATTAGGCAAGGGCAAGGCAATCAATAGGCGATAAACGACAAGTTAACAAATTTCAGGTTAAATTGACGAAATAACCAATCAGATGATTGATTTATTTGTTTTGTTGTCATCTGATTGGTTATTTTTCAATTTAACTGAAGTTTGCCTTCAAGATAACTACAAGTGAAGAAATCGAAATGTGTTAAGTTTTCTATGTATGCTAATTGGCTGGGTGTTGAAAAATTGTTACAAAATTGAAAATACTTCTATCTATCGGTCTTTATAACATTCTATGACGTCTTCGATTCCTCTACTTTCAAGAAAGTATCCTACTACTATTTAATACCTCAAAGATGTTGCTAGCACCTTATGAGAGGACCAGCGGCTTTACATACCATCCGAAGAATGGAGACGGCCACAACAAAATGAGGCTCTGCACAATTTCAACTGGGCGCCTTAGCATTAGCAGTTGATCGCGCTAATAATGACCGTCTCTGAAAATACTTCTTCAACTGACTTTACTAGAGAATATTAATGGGGTGCTTTCCGTTGCCTTCCCCATGTATATCCATGTGTACCCCCAGAACTTGAACTGCGATCTCCCGCCCTAGTTGGCGGTGTATAGTTTACATTGTAAACTGAAGCAATTAATAGTTTCAGGGACCACATTAAAATTATGATAGAAATACTTGCAAACATATAGCATTCAATATAAAGTGATTAATTTTGTTTACTTTTTTGCTCAAAGTAGTTGTTCACATTATTTTAGAAAGCCTGTTTCTGCTCTCTCTAAAATTTATTACAACAAGCTTGTATGCTTTCTTGAAATACTGATCTTCTTCTTCATCGTTTGCTTCTAGTCAGAAGCGTCAGAATAGCTTGGCGAAGCCAAGATGAATTTTCATGGAATATAATTCATGGGGTGGTTTCCGTTGCCTTCCTATGGTCCACAGATTGATATTGGACCTTTGATCACAGCAGTGTATCCGACTGATTCGAACCGTGGTCTACAGCTTTCCAGTCGGCCGGTGCATGCTTTTGAAATACTGATACCATGGTTCAAATAAACTTATTATAGTACGGTATTTTAATTTTTGGATTCAATAACAATAAATTAATTTTATGACTAAATTTTGAAGTACACAAAACGCTGAACAAATGTATAAACCAAAAATGTACTTTAAAGGTTTTAAAACTATAAAAGAGCACGGAATTACTAGATTGATTCATACATTGGTATTATTACCGTAAGTATACCATAAAGTCTTTAACTCAAAAGCTTTGTGCAATACAGTTACAGCCAAATAATATTAATGTGATTACCAATATCTTGCATCCAAGTTGGTTCATTGTGAGGTGGAATATCAAGAGGTGCATGTGGCGGCAACAAATTATTTAAATTTAATCCCAGTTTATACAAAGCATATCCATCAACAAAAGAATATGATTCTAAAAGATTCTATGTAACATCCTTCTAGTAATGCTTGACATAATGCTGAAGCTTGAATTCTAAAATAAATATTTTAATCAGGAAATGTACAGATGCTAAATTTGTGTCTGTAATGTTTCGTGGTATGTATCGATTACTTTCCCAAACGAAAACCAAGATTGCCACGATTTTGAATTTTCTGTTCAAACGTCTCAAACCAATTCTCCAGATGTCAATTTCTTTTAGAATTTACATACGATGAAAGCTCACCTGAGTGAACAGTATTCATCATCAGTTTTGTCCACTCATGAGAAGTGTCCATATAAACTAAATTTAAAAGTTAGAATGTTGGAATAATAGAAATCAAGCTATTTTATGTACAGAAAGAAGAATAGTACAGCTCAAAGTCAGACATGTAGCAATGATCTTGAACAAATAGTGGTAGACAGGCCAAAATTTAATTTCGTAGTTCAGCATATTTTAATAAATATTAATTCTGTGAAGAGTAAGTTGCTCTTATGAACAAACCTTGTATGTGCAGGTGGGTCTGTAATCAAGTTGAAAAAATATGTCACATCTTACCTTGTATTTGCTTTTGTTGATATATTAGCCAATCCACTAAATCTGATCCTAAAAATGAGTTAGGGTATGTTTTGAGTCTATAGTTATGCGTTTGAAGTAAAATTCCAGTTGTGGGTCTACACATTTCCTCATATAAATTACGAGAGATATTGAACTTTGTAAAACTTGGCATTTTTCTTCAGCAGATAAATAAGTTTCACTTTCTGATCTGTAAAGTGCTATTAATAAGTAATAACTATTTGTAACTATACTATAAAAACATTACAAGTTAAAAAAAAATTATAAGTAATTACTGTAATAATACTATGTAATTGGTTTTGAAAAAGAATAAATAGAGTTTTACCTTCCTAAAGCAAATTTCTCTTCTTGGTAACCAATGACACTTTTCTTTTCAAAACAGTTTCAGCATCCAGTAAATGATTGGAATGTGCACCACTAGAAGTTGCAAAAGATAAATTTAAAGTTGAAGGTGATGTGGAACATAATTTTTCTTATAACGTTTAAGGTCGGCACCTGCATCAGGTGAATGTAGGTATGACAACACAACCTTATAACAATAAGTGCAGACTCTTAAATCCTCTAAAAATAATTTAAAAGTAGTAATATTCAAAAACATCCCAAGCGAAACATTTCAAACCTGTGCAACGAAAGATTTTTCCTGAGATTTGCCGACTACAACATTGGGAACAAAAATTTGACCACAAACTCGACAATGATGTCTTCGCCTGAATGTTGTGAATTTCTCACATTCGTAACATTCTTTGCTTACCGAATCTGGCATCCAATATTGTTTAAGATCGTGTCAGAATATGATTGCAAGTTCTAAAAAAAATTATGTACAAATATGCTAAAACAGCAATCAACTTACGGTATTTTTCAGAGCTATTAAGTTACTAATACGTTTTAGAACATTGGGTAAACTTCTTTCCCTAATAATATTTACTTGATAATCTAAATCGCTATTATGTTGAATTGAATTAGATGCAGTTTCAAAGCCCAAGCTGGTAACGATTCTTGAGAGCCACGGTCATAACTCTTTTCTAAATCACACGATGCAGTGCTATCCGGACTTGGTAGATTTTATTCAACTTGAATAACTTGGTAATAAATTGTCCTACCGATTGTTGCTTTTCTTCTGATTGTAAAGGAGCAAATTCTGTTAATTTAGTTGGCGACTGCAGATTCTTATTCATTTTGTTTATGTGTTAGGCAAAATTACTTTAAGTAAAATTATATTTTTACAGCAATTATTCATAACTTCTTTTACATTTTTTACATGCATAGGTAATTCTAATTTTTAATAGTGTTTTATTTTATTATCATTTTCACACAGAAGGTGGAGATTCAAGTAATTTATTTGAACTACTAATCTATTGCCACTCATATTTGAACTAAATTCTGCTTTTAATTATATACGGAGGGCCGTCAATAAAAACATGTCTGAAAATAGTGCAGTAATTAGCTTATCATGTAATAACAGAAAATTTTACAATAAATTAATTGGAATATATTAAGTGTAGGTATTGGTTATAAATAAAAAAATTTATAAAAGTGACATAACTGGACATAACTTTTGGGGCGTTAGCAACATCAGTAATATTTTGAAAAGCTGTAGCAAACCGCCGAATTCCAAAAAGTATGGATTAATTTTTTTTATTGTTATATTCAAATTTAAGATTTTAAACCAAATTCAATATTAAAACGCGATTATAATTTTCACTTGTCGCTTCGCTCTTCGCTCTAATATACTAAAAAGATACCGAATTTTTGAACGAATCGTTGGGGAAGAATAGGCGAGCCGCAGGCGACCTTCTCACTGCAGCGACCTTCCGAAGCAGAAAAACGTCCTACGTCCGGTAGGCTAGGTGGTTTTACGCTAAATTATCGATAAATCGCTCTAATTAATTAATTAAAAATCGATTAGAACCGTTGCGCCTCTGTGTTCTTTGTCGGATTTTTGTTCGATTTTTAAGAATAAACGTCCACATTTTTTGTCTCACGCTTTTGCATCTCTCTCGATTGCACGTCGAACGAGGCAGACGGAAAACGCGGTCGGTCGATTCGCGATTCGAAAAATTTTCCAAATTAAATTAAATTATTACGACGTTTGACGTTTGCATTTTTGCATTTTTGAGGTAAATTCGATCGGGGCGGGGCGGGGAGAATTTTGGGGGCGAGAGGGTACGTACGGGAGCGGCAAGTCCGACGAAAAGCCACTATTTTGAATCATAAGATTTGCAATTAGAGACATATGTTTTGCCCCTTCCCCATCGTACATTTTTGAGTGAAATTAGTCTCAAACGTTTGAAATTCGTTTGAGCTTCAATAAACTTCTGTTTCCATTGTTTGAACCATAATTATTGCAAGGTTATTTGCGATCATTTTTGGGGGAAGGGCTGGAGAAAATTTTTTATCTTCTTTTCTATTGTGATTTTTTGTGTGTAATCGATGTCATTTATTCGTTGTTGTAAAACTTTGATAGCATTTATTTCTGAACCATATTTTTGTAACAAGGACATGGGGGCCCGACAACAAAATGAAGAGAAATATGTTATTCTTTTTCGTGTTCCAATTTATTTTGATTAAAAACTAGACCTTGTTCATAAATTGCTTGCTTTGTTTATATACCTAAATTAAAGCTGAAGGTTTACCCTTTTGAACGACACCAAATTTGTTTAAGTTAGGTGATGTGGAGCTTGGAAAAATTTGATTAAACATACACTTTAAAAATTGTTTTTTTAATTACCAGGTATAATATTAATTTTAAATAAAGATGGGAGGGACTCATGGCGCCTATTCTTAACGAATTCGTAAGGATAACGAAACAATAAATTAGAAAATAGGGGTGTATAAATTTTGGGTGTACAAAAATTTTAACATTGAATGTATATGACTCCTATATAACGAACAACGTTAATCCCGATACAACTGCGTACTAAATCGTGCGGTTTGCATGAGTTTCAATGATGTAATTTACAGGAACTTCCTTTCGGAAAATCAAATTTTATATGTTGATGTCATAATTTAAGACATAATTTTATACTCATGTACCTACTTATTTACGTAATCATGTTTCTTTTTTTAATATTAATTTCATATTTACAACTTTTTATGTTTTATATATTAATTTCCTTTAAAATAAGGTTTTTCTTTTCAAAGTATGTGTGTATGACAGCTTTGCATAAAGCTCATCAAAGCGTGGAATCTTGGGATAGTTTTACATAGTAGTTAATTTCTAACGATTGATGCAATTTAATAAATCTTCGATGATTTGTCGGAATAACTAGAAATAAAAATATTTTGTTTTTGTTTTGTCTAAAGACACGAGCGTTCTGCGTTCAGTGATGTAGAACAAGTTCCACCAATTATTTATCTCCTTCTTTCACGTTTGCCATTTTGTATCTTGTCAGAATCTGAGAAATAAACTTCAACACTGCCAAAATAACGTTAATTTTTTGAAATTTTCTGTGACTTTGACGCGGTCGGCCAACCTCCTTTCCTTTAGCATCCTTTAGCTAGAGTCAGCCAATAGGTACTCTTAACTTGTGACGTCATATGCCACAAAATTTTCATGACTGTCGGAATAACGGTTTTCGTCTTCAAAATTTATCCACTTCGATCGATTTGGCAGCCTCGCATTTATAGTTTCTTCGCTCCCTCTCACATTCATTTTATGAGAAAGTGAGACTACATCGAGTTACGTTAAAATATGGACAACTAGCTTTTGGTCTATAAATTAACATGATTTTATTGTATCGGGTGGCCGGCCGCGTAGCCGAACACAGAATTAACATAAGTTTTTTTTAAATTCATGTTCTCATTATAACTGATTTTAATGAAAATATATTAATCAAAGATTTTTTTCTACGCCCAAAGGTGTATGCAACATTGAGTATTTTGTTTTTAATTATTGCTAAAAATACAAATTAAGAATTTCTAAAATCCTGTTGAAAAAAATTTCTTTTTTAAATTAGCACTACAATAAATTTTTACTTTAGACGTGGAAAAAAAATCTTTCGATTGATATATTTTTCATTAAAATCCGTTATAATAGCAAGAAGGATTAAATTTTATGTATGGACCTCTTGTCCTAAATTTGATACTACGGTACTGCTCTTAAAACCGTATAAAATAGACATAACTTCCACGCACTTCCACGTACATAATTACTTCACGTCAAGATTGGTTGCATCGAGCTGGAAAGTATATTTAAACGTGGCTTGATCGCAGACACAGAACTTCTGTGATTATATTAAAATTTGGTGCAGTTCTTTTTAAATTGAATTTTTTAATATTATTTAAAATATGTTGCGGGTTTGTCTTACATTGTTTGCATTAATTGCATGTGTATATTGCGATAAATGTTCCAATATCGAAGTAACCTCAAAATCTTTCACCACTCAAGATGCCACAATTGTGACCAATATTGCTTACATTTCTGAATTTGGAGTAACCTGTGGTTCAGGTTCTATTTCTCACTTATATGCAGATCTCGATGGAGTTATATTACCTGTTTTGGTAACCGGTTCCAACAAATACCAAGTATGTTACTTTAAGCTCTTACGATAATTATTTTATATAATAATGTTTTTTATGTTAAAGGTAAGCTGGACTGAAGAAATTAAAACTGCACGTAGAGGCGATATTAATATTCGTTTGTTTGATGAAGATAGTTACACCGCATTCAAAAGGCACTTAGAGCTGGAGAAGATATCTCCGCAATATCGCCATTATTTAATGTGGTAGTTAATCATCCTGGTGCTTTCAATGGTCCTTGGTTAAAGAGCGAATTTCTTGCTGCAGTTCTTGGACTTATCGTTGCATATTTAGCTCTCAGTTCACGATCGAAATTACTTGCATAGTGATGAAGTTGTCTATTATTTACTTTTGTAATAAATTTTTAGAAAATTTATGAATTTAATTATTTTTAGGAAATTAAAGAAATATTCTGTATATATTATAATTAGAAGTTCCTTTGAATAATTTATTGACCAGGAATGGCTATCGTGAATTTAACCATCTTTTGTGAAACTGAGCTTGCTGCTTCCACACAGCTACCCGTTCTCTCTCGATCACGTTAGATGCGCCCTAGTTTTTTCATTTTGGAACATTTCTGCTGCAAATGCCACTAGAACCTATGTTCAGAAAATAACTAATCGATGAACTTTATTTTTTCAATGATTAATAAAAACCATATCCAGGTAAAGCTTTATTTCTTTTTAAAAATATTGCGCTGAGTTTTCAAGTTTGAGTAGTTCATAATAGCCATAATTTTTTTTCCTTAGATTTAGTTGTTTTATTTTCAACAGTTCCCGCATAGAAATTTCTTTTAAATCAAGAAAATAATTATTCTACATTTGGTGTTGTGTTTTTTCCATTCTCTTAATTTTTTAAGTAAAATTTATACTTCCAATTTGTTATTGTGGGTTTATTCCAAAATAAAGTGGTTTATAAAAAAATAATTTCAATTCCGGCATTGATCGACTGATGTTAACCACATTACATTAAATTAGTAGGGTTTTAGAGGAGAATTTTTAACCGGTCTTTAGATTTTTAAACTTTTCGAAAAGATAATAACGTAATATACCCAGAAAAAAACTTGCGGTTGGTCTATATATTAAAAAAAAAAGAATTAAAAATTCATATAGAATCCAATTTTCTTATCGACTCTTTTCAAACTGTAACTCTGCCCATCAAAGTTTTTAGGGCTAAAAATTTTGAATAGAATGTAATTGCAAATGATAGCGAAGCAAAGCAATAACTAAAAACACATCCCTGGGACAAAACAACGTTCACTGTCGTGGATCTTGGGGAGCACTAAACGCTGCACGAATGACTGGTGTTGTATATACTTACGCTTGGTTCGCCTACGGTTACCAGAATGGGGCTACTTTGATATATTTGTATAGGAAAATTTATTAGCTTCAAAATTGATTCTTCGATATATTAAAGGACCTATGAACCTCACCTTAATAGTTTTATTTTCATGTCCTCCAACGGTGAAAAAATTTCTTTAATAAATTTTAAACTTTTGAAGACTACTTAATAAATTCTGGGCAGGATTTTAAGGTAATTTAACTAACAGTAGGTAGTTTTGTGTGCACGATTATGTTTCGTGTAATGGTAAAAAGAGGATAATTTATTTAAAATTTTAATTGGCGCCTATAATATAATAACTTTTATAATACTTTTACATTTTTTTTCAACAATAACAATAGTAAAATATATTCTGTTAAATAGTAGGTCTCTAAGGTAAGGTGTATATACTATAATAATAAATTTTTTTTTCAATATAAGCAGTCCAATCCTTGTTCCAAACCAGCCCAGTGATCTGGAACAACTAAAAAATATCTGTGCATAGCTTCAATAAATCTATTTTTATATTCCTTTGGTGAAACGATAGTAGGCAATTTTCCTTGACCACCCAGCAGCCCAGATTTTTTAACCATGGTTTCTAATTTTTTATCCCACGTAAATGTACGAATGTAATCTGTGTTAAGTTGGAACAATACTTATTAGAAACATTTTAATTTAAGATAATTAATACTTGCCGATAATTCCTAATACGAGTTCCTTTTTATCAGAGTCAAGTCCAACTAACAGGGAATAATCCATAACAGATTGTTCAGATAAAAATTCTGTATCATTTTGAATTGCAGCAGTGAGAATTGCTTTGGAATGTGGTAAAATGTAAAGGGGATCATCACAACTCACTAAAATAATTTTTTCCTTATTTTTGCATCAAATTGCAAACAGTTACAACTTACTTTTTAATAAGTTTTCATCGAGTAAAACAATTTCCCCTTCTTGATTATCTGGATTAACTAATCTATTTCTCATGGAACCTTTTAAATCAAATTTGTGAGTTACCTTGCGATTATAAAATAAATTTTCCATGACGAGTAAATACTTTTTTAACATTGCATTTGTGGCACTATTTTTGAATATAACTTGATAAACGCCCACAATTTTACCTAATAGAGTTGGTTGATCAGAAGAAAAACATCTTTGCATGTATAAAAAATAATTATTTGCAGATTCAAAAAATAATTGAATCTCCGATTTGGGAATTTCTTTTAAAATAAATCGATCATCTAAATTAAAAATATTCAATAAGTTTATAAAAATAACCATGAAAAACAATGTACCTTTAGATTTACAAAAGGTTGATCCTGATTTTCCACCTTGTGCATTCCAGTGTATACACCTGGATAATGATCTGATGTAAGCTTCTTCTCCATCCGGTATAACCATACTTCTTAACCATGCAAATTTTTCAGCATGATAAATATAACAACAAAAGTTGGTGCTATTATCTGAAAATGTTATTTGAATGTGTGGAGATTTTCCTTTCTTAATATCATCTGTTGCGTCGTTATTTGTGGGTGATTCGTCTTGATTACTAAAAATTATGTAGATTCAAATTTTGTTAAACTTAAGTTATAATAAATATTAACTTTGTGTGAACATCTGAAGAAGTAAGAGAATGCACCATATTGGTTGCTTCTTTATTTCTCAAGAAAGATAAAATTCCAGTTCCTTTTTCCGAAAACGAAACTTCGACATTTTCAGTTCCATCTTTATCTAAATGTGATTTTCTCTTATGCACAGGACTTGGACTGGGCTCTGCACTTGAAACTTTTTAACCCCCTAATTCCTCTAAACATTTCTTATATTCAGAACAATTTAAAGCATACGCAACAATGGAACTTGGTTCATTTTCATATACCACTATAGGGAACGAAACACCTACTGGCAATGTAAAATGTTCCTGTTGACTGTATGGTTGCTGAATAGTACTAACGGACATCGAAGACGGAAGCAGTTGAGAAAAAATGTTTTTAACTGTTTTTTTATCATTATCTTTTCTATTTTCGCTAGTTTCGTCATATTGTGCCATAACCGTGCCATCCGATTGTGACCGATGATGAACTTTAGATGTAACTACTTCTGATCCTGTAATACATATTGTAAAATTAATGATAGTCCAGTCTTATGTCACAAAAAACAGATAAAAAAATACAGTTATTTTTATTGAAATCCTTTAGTTTAGTATCAGAGGAGAGGCTTTACGTTTTCTTCATCGAGTTCAAATTGATAAGTTAAATTAGATTTATCTTTAATTAGAGTTTTAACTCTAATTTTAAAAATGTGTTGTCTGACCACTATAATAGTTTCCGAAGTACAGTTCTTGACGAAACACTTAAAAAACCTAGTCAAAAACTAGAAGAATATTTATTTTCAGCTACTATTTAATCTGATTTAATTTTGCTAATACCTATTTTATGCTTAAGATGCACAGGAAATGGCTAATTGAATTTGGCAACTTTCTCAACACTTTTTGCTCCTATTTTACTTAAAATAGGGAACTTAAGGCATTTATTCTTATGCCAAACTAAAAAGTATAGAAAAACTTCATTTATAAGTTATCTTCATGCAACATTTATACATATATACCGGGTGTTTGCTAAGTATTTAGTAAGAATAGAAAAAATGCAATGTGATGAATTTATAATAAAAGAAATTTTTGTTTTCAAAACTAATTAAGACGCAATTTATATTTGAACTAAAAATTTAAACGTGGCATTTGTACGATTTATGTCCATATTTTTCATCTAGGGATATTTATTATATTAGCCAACTATTAGTTAACTGAAGCAAGTAACCAATCAGACATTTGATTTGTATTAATTTTAATCAGTTTTTATTGTACAATTTATTTAGTTCTAACTTAATAATATCTACAGTTAAAAACTAGATAAAAGAATAAAAAATTGCTATTAGCAAATATTACCCAACTAGGTGTTGTCAAATGTTACCACATTAAATTTTTGATACCTAATTATCAACCTTAATGATTGGATTACAAATAATATTAAATTTAAGTAAATTTTACACACCATCGTCTTGATCTAGACTTCTAGGTTTTCTAGAATAACTACTTTCTATAGAAACACTGTTATTGGAATTTGTACTTTCATTTAAATTATCTTTAACCAAATAATCATCAATCAATTTGGCATTTTCTATGTCTACAGTAATATTCCTCTCTTTTTTCTTATCACCATCTTTTTTTTTCATGAATTCCAAAAATCTTAAATTCCATTGCTCCACGCATTCACATATCGTAGATTTTATTGTAATAATTGCATCTTCAATAATCCAAACTAAAACAATAAATAAACATTATTATTGCTTTATATTAAAGCTTTAACTATTATAACCTTTATTATATTCTGTAAAATCAATCACTTTCTGTTCTAAAGTTGGAGAAGTTAGTTTAATTTGAACATCATCAATTTTTTGTTAAAATTGCACGATCCTTAGCGAGAATGTGTTTTAAAGTTAATAAACCCTCTACATCTGATGATAAGGAATGCAATTTATCATTAATCACCGAGTATATCTCATGCTCTTTTAAAGCTAAAGCTTTTACTTCATCTATGAGTTTTGAATGTTGACCTTGATCAAAATAATAAATGTTTATTATTGGAGGTGGTAAACAAATTTCCCATAATGGAACAGGAGAATACCTACAAAATTAAATTAAATCAAAATGTAAACTTGTTCAATAAAAATTCGTGCTCTTCATACTTAAAAGATGCCACAAGATTTTTGTAACCAAAATAGTGACAACGATCGTGGTGTAAACTATGTTGACATCCTTCGTTTCCTCTTTTGGTGTAAATTCCTCCATAAAATCTTAGTTCTAAATATTTGGCAAAAGAAAATGACCACGTGTCTGTGGACATAGGCACTGCTGGAGACACTTTTTGACAATTTTTGCACCAACTCCACATAAAAATTCCTTCTTCGGTAAAATTGGTATCGGCATTATTCAATGACAAACTGATACATCCACCATTATGAACGTATCTACGGATGTGCTTTAACATTGTCGTATCACAAGTTTGAGATGGGCATTTATAATCTACTTTAAAACAATATCTTTCAAGAAAGCACCCCAATGGAATATCGTTTTCACCATAAAATTCCATATATACCATCCTAAAAACGTCAATAAGTACACAATTAAGGTTGTTTACAATTTATGCGTCGAATCTGGTTACCACAATCAAAGAAAATCTAGCGTTTTGGAAGTTCTAAAACTAAATATGAAATGGAAGCCTTCGCATGTCTTTTTTGACAAGTGTTTGTATTTGGTTTATCTGTTATCTTTAAAACCCCTTTGTTTACTAATAGTCCAGTTAAATTAGACAAAAAAAGTGGAACTTTGCAATAATTCGCATAGTGCTGAAAATTGGTACAGGTCTTAAATACACCATTACAAATGAAATATCAAAAGTCCCCACCGATTCAACTTCTGCTCAAATTTTTATTCAAAGTCAAAAGTCATAAATCCACTATGAGAACAACACTATAGTAAGTGCAATAAACTAACTTGCAGAGAAACGCATTTTAAAATTCAATATTTGATGTTTGCAACTTCTTTTGCTTCTAATTTTTTTAGTTTAATTGAATATGGTCAAATATATGTAATAATGCTGCAATATGATGTATTAATATATGTGATTTGAAAATATTGAATTTTAAAATGCGTTTCTCTCAAGTTAGTTTATTGCACTTACTATAGTGTTGTTCTCATAGTGCGAAATATCCGTTTTTCGCATTTTTTTCGTAAATGGTGAGTGTTATTGTAAAAATAGGCCAGACAAAAGTTGTAAATCACGCAATTCTCTATAAAAAATTTTTTATATTTTTTCCTACGAATCACCATTTCTTAGAACAGAAAGTCTGACGGAGATTCATAGATGCGAGAGGTGATAGTGAAGGATACAATATTATTGTTAGTCAGAATTTATTCAAAAACGGTTCCACTTAACAGTGGAACCGTGCTATTTTGCCTGAGTTGAGTACCACTAATGCCATATTTCACAAAAGTTAGTTAAAATTTAAGCAATGATTAAAGTTTTGCAACTATATGACAACCATGAATTGTAATTGTAAAATTTTAATCATCCATTAAATTTTAATTAATCTTTGTGAACCAAACATATTTAAGTATTATTTTAAATGTAAAGTTAAAATACAACTAGATTTTCATTGGTTAGTTTGAATGACCAAAAGTCAAGAGTTACTTACATTTTTACACAAAAAGTTGGTTCATTATTTAGTGTACGGCTGAAACTGCAAATCAAAACTGCTAATTTTTGATGATTTAATGGATTAAGTGCATCTGAATAATCATTCATATTAAAATTTAACTTTGGCTTTTCTAATTCTTCAAAAACTTTAGATTGCCAATTTGGATTATATTCCAAGCGCCCACCACATGCACGAAAATTTGCCAGTAAGCTTTGAAAATCACTACAATTAATATTATTTTGAATTCTGGTGGTTATAAAAGGATGTAATGGTTTCAAATTCAACTGGGAGCTATCGTTAATATTGTTTTCATTTTTATTTTTAACAAATTTAATTTTCTTCTTATTGTCTATTTGATTGCTATGAAAAATATCGGATGGAAAGTAACTTCTTAGTTTACATTTTCTTCCAACTTCTGTTTCTAAGTATGGTAGTGAAAATACTAAATAAGGTGATATGCATAAAATAACGTCATCTAAAGCTTTTCGAAAATAGTTAGAAAAAGGTAATTCTGCCACTTCGAGAATTTCATTATTTTGAATTTCACCCATGTCGTCTTCCACTTTGCCAGAAAGCAGAGGATCGCTAAAGTCATTTATAGATTCCGATACACTTTTTCTATCTTCTATGTGTTTCTTATTAAAAAGTTTTGCAGTAACGTCAACGCTATCTGCACTATTTTTGTTAATTCTATTGAAAAATTTAGAATCATCATTAAAATTAGGAAACACTTCAGCATTTAATTTATTATCATTTCCTATCTTCAACTTTTCTTCAATTGCTTGAAGTTTGCTCTCACCAATTTCTGGGGAATTTTCTTTGCTATCATCAAAAAATTCATCTTTATTATTAGGTGGTTGTGCAAACATATCCATAAGATAAGATTTTTCTAATCTCCAATTATAACATGCAAATAAAAAGAAAGAACACACATTTTTAATCTTGGCTAGTTCAAGTCGACAGGATCCTCTCAGTAATACTGTACTTCCTAAATGAGACATTTGAAAACCTTCAAAGAACATTAAAGTTTTCTTGCTGCCTAAAAATAATTATTCGATTAATAAAATACAACATTTCAATTTTTTTCATCAAAGAAGGAACTTACTTTTTCCGTCGGAGAAAGTTTTTAAATAAAAAGAATTACAAGTTCCTAGTTTGGGTCTTCCTATATGTGCATCCACCGATGTAACTATAGCAGCTTGCGTGCATCGAGCCAATCGATCCAAAACAGTTTTTTTAACATTAAACACTAAAGTTATTCCTTGATGTCTTAGCAAATCTTGAGCAAGTCTGGATACGTTACGCTGAACTAACACAATGGTGGGTTGTAAAGCTACAATTCTTGCAACTACATTTCTAAGATACTCATGTTCCTATGAATAAAAATATTTTACTTACATTTGTAGTTTTATAAGATATTTAAATATAAACCTGCATTAAAATTGGCTCCAAAGACATTAATCGTCCTTCAATTCGTTGATAAACCAAAGGACACCTTAATAATAAAATTTTTGGATTGTCTATTCTGTGCATCATACTTTTATGTGCAACATTTTTACTAAATACGATGCCTTTAATTAATTTATTATCACTTCGTTGCCCACTACACACTTTTTTGAATTGTACATACTGTCTAATATCAATATCAGCAGCATCGTGATTTTTGTCTAAAAATAAATTTAGTTTTATAATTATTTTTTCTTACCTAATTTATATCTTTACCTGGCCTTATAATGTCTACAATTTCATGAACTAAAGGAATAATAATATCGGTCCAAGAATTTGATAAACCATAGGTAGAAAGTAACTGTTTTAATAAGTTTTCTTCGTGGTTGCCAAATGCCATTGTTAAAATATTATAAACCAGTTTTTCTTCATTTTCTTCTCGTAAATGTGATGGTTTATGCCACCCTGAAAAAGTTAGAGTAAATATGTTTGAAACAAAATTAAATTATAATATAAATAATTACCAGATTCTGGCACAAACTCTCTGTGCTCAGAAGTTTTAACAGCTGGTGCCTCTTCACAAACAATATCCTTGCTTGAAATGTCATCATATTCATTTAAAGCATTTAAATTTTCTGTCGAATATAATGGTTTTGATAAATAAACTGTATTGGCTTCGACATTTAAATCAAGCATGTAGGATGAAGAACTACTAAAATGATCCAAAACTTCTACCGATCCTTCCACTACTGACTCTGCAGTTAAAATTAAATAAATATTTTTTAAATAATCCATAATAGTATAAAAATGTGTTGTATCCTAACCATAGATTATTTTAACACTAAACTTAATTTTTCAAATAGGCAATTTATACTTGTATCACTAATTTGATCCAAAGTCCAGAAACTTTCTATTGGTTGAAACTCAATGAAATTCAAAATCAAAGCACTTGAGAAAAGAAAATCCATAATGTTATCTTTCGCACCTGATTGATTCGTTTATGTATTACCAACACAAAAAATCAACGACAAACAAAATAGTCAAATCTTTGATTGGTCACGATTCCCTGCAAATACCCGAAACTGAAGTTTGCACAACACCCAAGTAGTTCCCAACTAATCACTATATAAGGTCTTAATTTATCTACCTAGACATTTGTAGGTAATGCACATAATTATTTTCATACGTGCGGTATTTAGTATTTAAAACCCCCTTTGCACTGCTAACGCTTAAAATTTAAACGTACATTAGGCAAGGGCAAAGCAATCAATAGGCAAGAGATAAACGACACTTAACGATTTAAGTAACACTAATGCCCGATTTCTTCACTCATGGTTATCTTCAAGTTAACAAATTTCAGGATAAATTGACAAAATAACCAATCAGATGATTGATTTATTTGTTTTGTTGTCATCTGATTGGTTATTTTGTCAATATAACTTGAAGTTTGCTAACTTCAAGATAACTACAAGTGAAGAAATCGGGCATTAATGTGTTAGAAGTTTTCTATGTATGCTAATTGGCTGGGTGTTGAAAAAATTGTTACAAAATTGAAAATACTTCTATCTATCGATCTTTATAACATTCTATGACGTCTTCCGATTCCTCTACTTTCAAGAGTATCCTACTATTTAATATCTCAAAGATGTTGCTAGCACCTTATGAGAGGACCAGCGGCTTTACATACCATCCGAAGAATGGAGATGGCCACAGCAAAATGAGGCTCTGCCCGAATTTGAACTGGGCGCCTTAGCATTAGCAGTTGATCGCGCTAATAATAACCGTCTCTGAAAATACTTCTTCTTCGAGTGCCATACACTTATACAATGTGTAGGCGATCAACTTAGCCGAAGCCAAACTGACTTTACTAGAGAATATAAAAGAATATTAATGGGGTGGTTTCCCGTTGCCTTCCCCATGTATATCCATGTGTACCCCACGTGTATCCGACGCAACCAGGACTTGAACTGCGATCTCCCGCTTCCTAGTTGACCGGTGTATAGTTTACATTGTAAACTGAAGCAATTAATAGTTTCAGGGACCAGGGGATCTGGACAGCCACATTAAAATTATGATAGAAATACTTGCAAACGTATAGCATTCAGTATAAAGTGATTAACTTTGTTTATTTTTTTGTTCAAAGTAGTTTTTCACATTATTTTAAAGCCTATTTCTATTCTCTCTAAAATTTATTACAACAAGCTTGTATGCTTTCTTGAAATACTGATCTTCTTCTTCATCGTTTGCTTCTAGTCAGAAGCGTCGAACCCAGCTTGGCGAAGCCAAGATGAATTTTCATGGGAATATAATTCATGGGGTGGTTTCCGTTGCCTTCCTATGGTCCACAGATTGATATTGGACCTTTGATCACAGCAGTGTATCCGACTCGACTAGGATTCGAACCGTGGTCTACAGCTTTCCAGTGGGCCCGGTGCATGCTTTGCGCTACACTGCTGGTCTTGAATTACTGATACCATGGTTCAAATAAACTTATTATAGTACGGTATTTTAATTTTTGGATTCAATAACAATAAATTAATTTTATGACAAAATTTTGAAGTACACAAAACGCTGAACAAATGTATACAAATCCGAAAATGTACTTTAAAGGTTTTAAAAACTATAAAAGGGCACGGAATTATTAGATTGATTCATACATTGGTATTATTACCGTAAGTATACCATAAAGTCTTTAACTCAAAAGCTTTTGTGCAATACAGTGACAGCCAAATAAATTAATGTGATTACCGATATCTTGCATCCAAGTTGGTTCATTGTGAGGTGGAATATCAAGAGGTGCATGTGGCGGCAACAAATTATTTAAATTTAATCCCAGTTTATACAAAGCATATCCATCAACAAAAGAATATGATTCTAAAAGAGATTCTATGTAACATCCTTCTAGTAATGCTTGACATAATGCTGAAGCTTGAATTCTAAAAATAAATATTTTAATCAGGAAATGTACAGATGCTAAATTTGTGTCTGTAATGTTTCGTGGTATGTATCGATTACTTTCCCAAGAGAAAACCAAGATTGCCACAATTTTGAATTTTCTGTTCAAACGTCTCAAACCAATTCTCCAGATGTCAATTTCTTTTGAATTTACATACGATGAAAGCTCACCTGAGTGAACAGTATTCATCATCAGTTTTTGTCCACTCATGAGAAGTGTCCATATAAACTAAATTTAAAAGTTGGAATGTTGGAATAATAGAAATCAAGCTATTTTATGTACAGAAAGAAGAATAGTACAGCTCAAAGTCAGACATGTAGCAATGATCTTGAACAAATAGTGGTAGACGAGCCAAAATTTAATTTCGTAGTTCAGCATATTTTAATAAATATTAATTCTATGAAGAGTAAGTTGCTCTTATGAACAAACCTTGTATGTGCAGGTGGGTCTATAATCAAGTTGAAAAAAAATATGTCACATCTTACCTTGTATTTGCTTTTTGTTGATATATTAGCCAATCCACTAAATCTGATCCTAAAAATGAGTTAGGGTATGTTTTGAGTCTATAGTTATGCGTTTGAAGTAAAATTCCAGTTGTGGGTCTACACATTTCCTCATATAAATTACGGAGAGATATTGAACTTTGTAAAACTTGGCATTTTTCTTCAGCAGATAAATAAGTTTCACTTTCTGATCTGTAAAGTGCTATTAATAAGTAATAACTATTTGTAACTATACTATAAAAACATTACAAGTTAAAATAAAATTATAAGTAATTACCGTAATAATACTATGTAATTGGTTTTGAAAAAGAATAAATAGAGTTTTACCTTCCTAAAGCAAATTTCTCTTCTTGGTAACCAATTGACACTTTTCTTTTCAAAACAGTTTCAGCATCCAGTAAATGATTGGAATGTGCACCACTAGAAGTTGCAAAAGATAAATTTAAAGTTGAAGGTGATGTGGAACATAATTTTTCTTGTAACGTTTTAAGGTCGGCACCTGCATCAGGTGAATGTAGGTATGATAACACAACCTTATAACAATAAGTGCAGACTCTTAAATCCTCTAAAAAATAACTTAAAAGTAGTAATATTCAAAAAACATCCCAAGCGAAACATTTCAAACCTGTGCAACGAAAGATTTTTCCTGAGATTTGCCGACTACAACATTGGGAACAAAAAATTTGACCACAAACTCGACAATGATGTCTTCGCCTGAATGTTGTGAATTTCTCACCACATTCGTAACATTCTTTGCTTACCGAATCTGGCATCCAATATTGTTTAAGATCAGTGTCAGAATATGATTGCAAGTTCTAAAAAAAAATTATGTACAAATATGCTAAAAAACAGCAATCAACTTACGGTATTTTTCAGAGCTATTAAGTTACTAATACGTTTTAGAACATTGGGTAAACTTCTTTCCCTAATAATATTTACTTGATAATCTAAATCGCTATTATGTTGAATTGAATTAGATGCAGTTTCCAAAGCCCAAGCTGGTAACGATTCTTGAGAGCCACGGTCATAACTCTTTTCTAAATCACACGATGCAGTGCTATCCGGACTTGGTAGATTTTTATTCAACTTGAATAACTTGGTAATAAATTGTCCTACCGATTGTTGCTTTTCTTCTGATTGTAAAGGAGCAAATTCTGTTAATTTAGTTGGCGACTGCAGATTCTTATTCATTTTGTTTATGTGTTAGGCAAAAATTACTTTAAGTAAAATTATATTTTTACAGCAATTATTCATAACTTCCTTTTTACATTTTTTTACATGCATAGGTAATTCTAATTTTTTAATAGTGTTTTATTTTATTATCATTTTCACACAGAAGGTGGAGATTCAAGTAATTTATTTGAACTACTAATCTATTGCCACGCATATTTGAACTAAATTCTGCTTTTAATTATATACGGAGGGCCGTCAATAAAAACATGTCTGAAAATAGTGCAGTAATTAGCTTATCATGTAATAACAGAAAATTTTACAATTAATTAATTGGAATATATTAAGTGTAGGTATTGGTTATAAATAAAAAAATTTATAAAAGTGACATAACTTTTGGGGCGTTAGCAACATCAGTAATATTTTGTAAAGCTGTAGCAAACCGCCGAATTCCAAAAGTATGGATTAATTTTTTTTTCATTGTTATATTCAAATTTAAGATTTTAAACCAAATTCAATATTAAAACGCGATTATAATTTTCACTTGTCGCTTCGCTCTTCGCTCTAATATACTAAAAAGATACCGAATTTTTTTTGAACGAATCGTTGGGGGAAGAATAGGCGAGCCGCAGGCGAGCCTTCTCGCCCCGCAGGGGCGACCTTCCGAAGCAGAAAAACGTCCTACGTCCGGTAGGCTAGGTGGTTTTACGCTAAATTATCGATAAATCGCTCTAATTAATTAATTAAAAATCGATTAGAACCGTTGCGCCTCTGTGTTCTTTGTCGGATTTTTGTTCGATTTTTAAGAATAAACGTCCACATTTTTAGTCGCATGCTTTTGCATCTCTCTCGATTGCACGTCGAACGAGGCAGACGGAAAACGCGGTCGGTCGATTCGCGATTCGAAAAATTTTCCAAATTAAATTAAATTATTACGACGTTTGACGTTTGCATTTTTTCGCATTTTTGAGGTAAATTCGATTGGGGAGGGCGGGGAGAATTTTGGGGGCGCGAGGGGTACGTACGGGAGCGGCAGAGTCCGACGAGTCCGTACGTACCCGTGACGAGGGCAAGTTTAAGGATTAATTAAAAAAGGTGGTCAAAAAAGTTTGTTATAAGGGGAAATACCTTTTAGTTAAAAATTTTTAAATTTTAAATTTTATAACTTGTTTTAAAATTTTAAAATGTTTAAAAATTTTTTTTTAAAAATTTTTAAAAAATAAAAGAAAAAAACAAACAAAGAACAAAAAAAAATTTTTTAAAAAATTTTTCTTTTTAAAAAATTTTCAGGAATTTTAAAAGGTGAAACCTAAAGTTAATAACACACCATTCGGTATTAAGCTATTGTTGAATCAATGTGCATAAATTTTAAATAACATAATTTAATAATTTATATTAATCTTTAAAATTTACATTTGAATTTTCGGTTAATTGTTCTAATTTCAATTATTAAATAATTAAAATGTATGTATCATTTAAGAAATTTTTATAAATTTCAATGTTATTTTAATAAATAATTATTTAACATTATAATTAACTAACTTTTAAATAATATAATTAAGTAAACTATGACAAATATTAAATTTTTAACTCTTTTAATTACACTAGATTATTTTAAATTAACATTAATTTAAGAATAAGTTTGTCAAATTATAATTTATTACAATTTTGAAAATAAAAATTGATATTTAAACTATAACTTATAAGATAACTTGGATTAATGTTAATTAAAATAATTGTTAATTATTTTCTATTTTTATTTCGTACTAAAAAAATAAAAAATTAAAAAAAAAGGAAAAAAAATTAAACATTAAAGTCAAAATAAATTTAATAATTATGATTTTAAAGATAATAAATTTTACAGTATAAAAGTAAGCAACTAAATGAAAAAATTAAAGGATAGTTAAATAATTGCATCATTAAGGTAATAAATTACTCAAAATTATTAAAAATTATTTAATTAATTTGAATTTCTTATGAGGCAAGATACATAAATAGAATAGGTTAGAAAATAATGCAAAAATTCGTATAAAGAATTTACAGATTTTAGTAAATGGATAATGAGATGTCGAAAAAACAATTAAATAAAATTTATTTATTTCATCATAAAGTATTGATTGGTATAAATTAATAGATTACTCATCAAAATCTTATTAGATACAAATTATTTAGTTTAAATGATTCCAAGACTGTTATTCATCATTAGATTTTAAATTGATGCAATTAATTAAATTATTAATTCAATTAGTAAAACCGATTAGTTAATCAATGTCATGATGATAATTAATCTATAAATTTTTAATGATCTGACTGTATATAGAGTTAATTATACATTGCTTAAAGACAATTAATTAATTTAAAATTGTTAATGTATTAACAATATTGAAAAAATCTTAGTATTCTCAATTAAGCTATTTCAAAGTACAGCAATAATGTATATAAATCTATAAATAGTGATAATATTACAAATCTGTTGTCAATCAATTTTGTATATAGAAAAATCTGTTAAAGCAGTCTTGAAAATAGAATGTTATAATATTAGGAAGATAACATTGTTGTGATAGTCAGTTAAATACAGTCTATGTCAAATGTAAGATATTAGTAAAACTTGTATAGAATTCAATTTTAAGATTAATTAAATTGTAAGAATTGATATATGTTATCTGGTAAATGTGCATTCTGAATAATATGTAACATCGATGATCTAATTATATTATTATTAATTAAATTGATGTCAAAGATTATGGAGAATTAGATTTGTTTGGAAATACTAAAAATGTAAATGAATTTTCATGGAATATGTAGATTATATCATTAGATTAAATTATATATTGGTAATAATTTTAACATTTATGACAGGCATTAATAATCGTTAATTTGGAATTTGAATGCAACGAATTATTATTGAATTATTATAAATTAATTTGAGTATATTATGCATAGTATTCGAACTTCGAATGGAATTAATTAAATAAATGAGCAAATTCATTTTGTTAATACGATATACTATTGAATTTAAATATTTGTGAAAATGAGATATTTTAAAATATTTTATTAAGATAAATATCGAATGGCATAATGTAAAATCGTTTAATTTGAATTGCATTACAAATTGAGAATTAATATGTAAGTATTAATATACAATTGAATATTTTGAACTTATAATTAGAATATTATTTAATATTTATTCTATTCAATGTATATAGTTAAATATTCATTGATTAATGTTTTACTAATTGTAACAATATGGCTAACAATTTAGTTTAGCTTGCTTAAGATGATGGTTTAATAATAATTGTTAATTTGAAATTAATATTTGCATGAATGATATTTCATATCATTAAGGTAATTAATTTGTATTAAGATTCTAATTATAAATAGTACATTGATATTAATATCTCAAATTGAATTATATATCTTAAATAAATTGTAAATGTTGCATGAAATTTGATATTAAGCAATCCGTTATGATGATATTTATATCTTAAATAGTAAATACTTATGTTCTAAGATTCAATTTAAAGAATTATGGCAATTTAAGTAGTTTAATATTTGTATCATAATAATAATTTAGTCGTTCAATGTTGAATTATTTAAATAGTTCAAATGAATTTAAGTACGTTCAAGAATGTTATTCAATCTATTTTAATTAGTTCTTATTAATTAAATCGTAAATTTAAGTCATGGATTAGTTAATAAGTGCAATTTATGAATTATCAATTCTATCATAGTTCTCAATCTTGTTACTATGATTAAAATTTTAACTTTCTATAGTATGCGATTTTCTCAGTCTTGGTTTCTTAAATATCATGGAATATTGCTAGCTGAATCTTCATTTACACTTTAAACACAAAATTTAATAAAATACATTTATTCTATATTTAATTCAATAATTTTATAATAAACTATAATATTTTATTGAAATATTTTATGTTTACAAATCAGAAAATTTAAGAAATTTAATTTCTTATTGCTATTAATTTAAAATTATTTTAACAATTTCGAAATTTTCCGATTTAAATTTTTTGAGGAAAATTTTTGATATTATTCTTTTGAATTTGCTATTATTTATTCATTTTAAAATTATTTTAAATTCATATAGATAAATTATATTCGTCATTTGTATAATAAAATAACTATGTGTTACATCTTTATTTAAGGATCAATTTTTTATTAAATGATTTTATTTAAATTGTTATATTGATTATCATTTATATATTGTATATATTTTAGTTACTAATGTATAAATCTAAAATGTTCATTAAAATTTATTAATAAATTCAGTTAAAATATTTATTAAGAATTTGATGATTCTAAGATAAATTTTATTTTAAATCTATTATAACTTTCGTTAATCTTCTTCTGTTTTTATTTATTTCATTTGCAAATTTATCTTACTTTATCGCGATGCCTAAACGATCCAAGTCTAAACTTTTCCAGCAAAAATCCAAAAACCTAAAAAATCATAATCTTCCTCCTCCTCTTCCTTCACTATTTACAAACGGCCCACTTTTTGCTTCCCATGCCGCCGTCATTTCGACACTCCAAACCGAAGGCTTTTCACAAATTATTCCCGGCGATTTTCACTAGGGCTCCGATATTTTCGAAATAAATTCTCGAGGCAACCAGTGCACCGACAACGCTGCCGTCGCACTGGCCTATTCTCTTTTGCGATGTGCCACTAATTGGAATACCGACACCGTCAATTCGATTTTGCTATTTGGTCACGTGCATTATTCGAAAAGTATTTCTACTCGCCAACAACCCGGCATTACCAATCAAGGCAACCTCCACTATTTAACCGTCAACGAATTGTGCCAATACGTCGACGTAAACGAGAGTCATTTTCAAATTCGAGTCATGGAAGAAAGTTCAATCAACGGCCATTTAACCGTAGAACAAGATGGTTTTCCCAACTTGCTAAACGCCTTACAAAATTTTTTCGACACCCACGCTTCCGGAATTATCACTTGCAACGGGTTATCTATCGCCATATTCAAGCAAAACAATGTATGTCACTATTTCGATTCCCATTCTCGAAATGCGTCGGGTCTTTCAGATTCGAACGGCAAAGCCTGCTTGATTTCTTTTCCAAATGCTACTCTCATGCACGACTTGATTGTAAAAAATTTATTTATAAATTTTCAATGCGGCGAAAATTATACGAATAACGTATACGCATTAACCCCAATCGTCGTAAACAATATTAATGTTCCCGTGATTAATGCAACATCATCATCATTACCACTTATTGATGTGACAATACCATCAGTTATTGTTTCCGAAAAGAAAGATAACATTAAAATGGCAGCAAAACCAATACGTCGATTTGTCAGAATAGCAACAGCTAATACGAAGAAATTGCCAGTGCCTTCTCCGGTCACATCGTATCGTCGTAATACTAAAGCAACGAAAACGATACTTCAATCTACCAAGACATCGACAACTTCAAAGAAATCGTTAAACGATACGTTCAAAAGTTTAACTATCGCGGATTCCACGAATGTTGAAAATCAACGGGTCGCAGTAAAAAACTGTAAATATTATAAAATTGCTTCTACAATTAACATTCAAGAAAATTACTTGCAAAGATGAATACAACATGCAAATTTTGCGGAGCCATCTTCTTCAATCAAGAAATTTTCAAATGCTGCCGAAATAACTTGATAAAATTACCGATCGTCATTAACAAGTATCCTGTGCTTTTGTTGCAATTGTTAACCGACGAGCACGAATTTTCCGAACATTTTAAAGCCAACATTATGAGATACAATAATATATTCGCATTTGCGTCGATCGGGGCCAATGTCGGTATTCCTCAAGGTTACGGACCTTCCATGTACATCATAACAGGTCTAATTTATCACAGAATCAGCGACATTGATTTAAATAATCGACAGCCAAAATACGGTCAGTTGTACTTTTTAGACTCCGCCACAGCTAAAAATTATCGTCTCAACTATAAAGGTAACGAAACTTTAAAAGCCGAATTGATCGGTGCAATAGACAATTTGCTACGAGCCACCAGTCCGTTTGCAAAATTGTATCACTTTCTTAAAGAAGTGGAAAGAGAAGAGCGCGAAAAAATGACAATGGAGGGCAACGCTTTTCCAAATATTGCCATGAAAATTCATGAAGACAACGTTATAGATCGCAACAGGTACAATGCTCCAACTACAACCGACGAAGTCGGAGTAGTTTTTAGAGGTAGCGACGGTGATCCACCTGCACCAGGAGAATTACGTCTATGCTTAAAATCGGAACCAAGTCGTTTTCAAATTATAAAAAGAGCATCGCCAATAGCAGATCCACTTTGCTATCCAATTTTATTTCCGGCAGGCGAATTAGGTTGGGAAACTAATTTGCAATTGGATAATGCAGAATCGTCAAGAAATGTGACAAGACGCAGAATTAGTATGAACGAATTTATCATATATAAAGCTTTATCAGTTAGAAATCATTTCAATCCAATCCAAAGTGCCGCCAAATTGACGCAACAATACTTTGTCGATAGTTACGTGCGCATAGAAGGCGAACGATTAAATTTTATCAAACGTAATCAAACGGCTTTGAGATGCCATCAGTACAGCGGATTGTTGGATTATTTGAATAATATTGCCGATTGTCGAGATAGCAAAATCGGCCGGGTTGTTATTTTGCCATCGTCATTCACCGGAAGTCCTCGAGCGATGCAACAACATTATCAAGACGCCATGACGATCGTAACGAAATACGGACGACCAGATTTATTCATTACCTTCACGTGCAATCCAAAGTGGAAAGAGATTGTTGAAAACGTGAAACCGTACGAAAAGGTGGAAAATCGGTATGACATCATTTGCCGAGTGTTTCACTTGAAATTTAAAATTTTACTTGAAGATATTTGGACTCGAAGCATATTTGGACAAGCCGTGGCTTACGTTTATACCATCGAGTTTCAAAAGCGAGGACTGCCACACGCACATATCTTACTCACGCTTACTGGTGAAGATAAATTTCGAGAACCAGAATACATCGATAAATTCATATCGGCCGAAATTCCGAACCGCGAAGAAGATCTCGATTTGTACAACAGCGTGACGAAACACATGATTCATGGTCCGTGCGGAACGTTAAATCCGTCCAGCGTGTGCATGAAAGATAACAAATGTCAAAAAAAAATTTCCTAAAGCATTTATTGCCAATACAACAACAGACGGCTCGAGTTATCCCGTATATCGTCGACGCGATACTTTGCAATGCATTACTATAAAGCGCGCCAACAAAACATACGATGTCGATAACAGATTCGTTGTGCCGCATAATCCGTATCTATTGAAAAAATTTAACGCTCACATTAACGTTGAAATATGCACATCCGTCAAGAGCATTAAATACATCATGAAGTATATACACAAGGGTCACGATTGCGCTGTATTGAAAATGAACGTATGTGGCGAAAATGATTACGACGAAACGGAAAATTATATAGATTCCCGTTACGTCAGTGCTTCAGAAGCGTGTTGGCGACTGTTAAATTTTTCTTTACACGGTACGTCGCATACCGTAGTTCGTTTGCCAATTCATTTGCCTAATCAACAAAATATCTATTTTAACGACAACGAAGAAAATAACGCCATCGAGAGAAGCGATAACAAAAAATCCATGCTAGAAGATTGGTTTGAATTAAATGTAAGAGATGTTGCAGCAAATCAATTTTTATATTCCGAAATTCCACATCATTATGTATTCCACGCCAAAACGGGCAAATGGA
The DNA here is from genome assembly GCA_036346125.1 of Lycocerus yunnanus. Lineage (NCBI taxonomy): Eukaryota > Metazoa > Arthropoda > Insecta > Coleoptera > Cantharidae > Lycocerus > Lycocerus yunnanus. Next base: position 1,931,813 of record JARFIX010000074.1, on the reverse strand, counting down.
TGCCACGCATAAAAAATGTTAAAAAGAGAAAGGGTTATTACGCGCATGTACACCATCTCGCCAAGATACATAGAATTATTTCACATGCGAATATTTTTATTACATGTAAAAGGTGCGCGATGTTACGACGACTTGAAGACAGTTGACGGCGTAACAAAGGCCAGTTTTAAGGCTGCAGTAGAAGCAATGAATCTTATTGAATCCGACAACAAATGGGTCAACTGTTTGCAAGAAGCCGCAGAAAAACAAATGCCGTCTCAAATGCGTAAACTTTTCGCGTACATACTGAGCTTTTGTAACGTTTCAGATCCGTTAACTTTGTGGAATACGTACAAAAACTTTTTGATGGAAGACTACGTGCGCAGAGGCGCATCGAAAACCATCGCCGAACGCAAAACTTTAAGAATCGTCGAGAAAATTTTAGCGTCGGTCGGAAAAGTTTATGCAGAAATAGGCTTGCCGGATATTGGACAAGAAGAAATGGGCGAACAAGACGAAAAATTTTCTCATGTTGAATCAAGAACAAATGACAATTTTCGACAAGGTCATGAACGCAATTTTCGACGACGAAGAAAAATGCAGATTATTTTATGTCGACGGTCCAGGCGGAACGGGAAAAACTTTCGTTTACAACACAATTTTGGACGCCATGTATGGTTCGAATGTCGATTTTGCCTCGGTAGCTTGGACCGGCATTGCCGCGATACTTTTGAGAGGCGACCGAACGGTGCATTCTAAATTTAGACTGCCGATAAATTTGAAAAGTAATTCCACGTCGTCCATTACGGCCGAATCTGTCGACGCCAAAATACTGCGCAACGTCAAATTGATTGTTTGGGACGAAATTACGATGGCCACAGCGAATGCCTTCGACGTTGTGAATCGTTTATTTCAAGATCTTTGCGATAACAAGATGCCTTTCGGAGGAAAGGTGGTGCTTGTGGGCGGAGATTTTCGACAATGTTTACCGGTGGTGCCGCGAGGACACAGAACCTCCATCATAGAAGCTTGCGTAACCAACAGTGAATTGTGGTGCAAATTTGAACATATTCGATTGAAAATAAATATGAGAGCATCCGGCGAAGAAGTCGAATTTGCAAAGTGGCTTTTAGATTTGGGTGACGGTAAATTGTCGGTCAAGCCGGCCAACATTTTACCCGAGGAAACAATCTTGATACCACCATAGTGTATTGTCGACGACGTAGTTACGGCGGTATACGGTACGATCGAAACATACACTGAAAACGATATCGAAATTTTTTCGTCGCGTGCAATTTTATCTCCCACCAACGACAGCTGCAACAAGTTAAACAACGGCGTCATCGAACGTTTTCCGGGCGAAACGATGACATATTACAGCGTAGATAAAATTGCGACCGACGACGAACAAGAGCAGGCCAATTTTACGATGGAATATTTAAATTCGATTACGCCGTCGGGTTTGCCTAATCACGAATTGAAACTCAAAAAAAACGTTCCCGTTATGCTATTAAGAAATCTCGACATCAACGAAGGTCTGTGCAACGGAACTCGCCTCATCGTGAAGAAATTAACGCCAATCTTATCGATGCCGAAATTGCCGTTGGTCAATCGAAAGGCAAACGAGTCTTTATTCCGAGAATGGATTTATCGTCCAACGACACCAGCATTCCGTTCGACTTGATACGTCGACAATTTCCGCTGAAAGTTTGCTTCGCCATGACCATCAATAAGGCGCAAGGACAAACTTTCGACAAAGTGGGAATTTATCTGCCAAATCCGGTGTTTGGACACGGTCAATTGTACGTTGCTTTTTCGAGAGCGAGATCCTTTTCTTCGATACACGTACAAATCGTCGATTCTTCGCGACAAGGCAAACTATTGAAAGGCGACCCGAGAACTTTCACGAAGAATATCGTTTACAAGAATGCCCTCACGCATTGATATTTCAAGAACAAATAATCGACATCGAAATTTTACGACAAATTCGAGCCGTTCAAAAGATGTAAAAGAAAAAGAAAAATTCGAGCATTCAAAAGAAGAAGAGGAAAAATTCAAACAAGTTCATTTTAAATTATGCTTATTCAACGTGTAAAATTCACAAATCACATTCGATATTCGTCTATTTAAACAAAATTATCTTCTTTGATGTATATTATTAAAGAATCTAGATCTCCCAAGTAACATGTCACAATTTGACACATTACGATATTTACGATTTAATTTCTCATAATATAACTATCAAATATTTTATCTCAAACTATCGTGCCTTAAAATTTTTCTTCGGCGTACCCTTTTCCGACAAAATGCCACTTTCACATTCAAATTTCAAAAATGCACGAGTGCACAAACATCAATTATTGCACTCGAATATCTCAACAAGTTTACATTGGCAGCGACGGCAGCACAACTGGCAACAATTTTAGTGTTAAAATTAAACAACCTAATTTAAGTGCGAAACATTTATTTGGAATTGGATAGTTTAAAATTATTTGGACCTGATGGAAAACTTGAAGATGACCTCGCGAGAAGCTACATCGTCACCACATATTTCAATACATTTTAGTGTTTCAAAATCAAACATCCTAATTTTTAGTGTAAAACATTTAATTGGAATTGGATAGTTTAAAACTTATTTGGATATTTGATCGTCAACTAGAAAACAACGTCAGAAAGACGTTCTATCAAATTAAGAAAGATTATCGTCAATTTGAAGACAATGTCAGAAAGACATCTTAAATTACCTAAAATTATCGTCAACATTTCATCAATTTCCTAAATTAATCCATACGACATCCTATCCTCTTTTAATTAATTATTTCTAATGTTTAAATTTTTACAATCGTCGTAATCGTAAATATTATTTTTTCATTGCTACCTATCTAACATTTTTTATAATTCAATATATACTTAATTTTCTTTCTTTAATCTTTTTAAATTTTATTTTATTCAATTTAAAATCACATATTTATTATAAGCTTATATATTATGGCACATAGGGCTGCCAAAATAAATAAAGGTTAAATATTTTAACTTTTTTTTTGGATGCGAGACTCGCCATGTAAAAGAAAGGAGTAACGAGCCTGGAATAGTATCGCCTATATTCTAATATAATAAACTTTTTTTGGCTATACATTTAGAACCTAAAAATTAGAATATTACGATGGTCCGGAAAACTATTCGCCAATTACACTTTAAATCTGAATGAATTTTAAATTTTTATTTCTTTCAGAGACTTCAAATAGGTGGACTTTTGTCAAAAAAGATAGATTGGGCTGTAGGCTAGAATTGGTTTTCAAAACTTTTTTTTAGAGTTGGATAACGAAAAGGTGGATATTTCGCGAAAAAGGTGGATCCGTCGGTAGGTTAGAGTTAGTTTTTGTTACTTTTTCTAGAGCTGCATACCAAATAGGTGAAATTTTTAAATTCAAATTTACGCGAAAAAGGCGGATTACGGCTGTAGGGTATCGTCACTTTTGGAATCGTACAGTTTGCCTATTCCACATCGATCGTCTTAAAAGCCGGCCCGCCACGCAGTACTTTCTCGGCAAATTCATTTAGCAATCGCACGACACGTGTTCGCGCCACGCTCGACGATTTCGCAATCGCGACCTTTTCCGGTCCCACGCGACGACGCCCAACGTGGGACGGCACTCTCCTTTCGCGAATCGGCCTCCCACCGTCCCTCTCTCTCCCTCCTTTCCCTCTCTCTTTTACTGCTCCACCCACTTCCTGCCCTCCTCTCTTCCTTCCCTCTCCTCTCATACTCTCCTCCTCTTCTCCTCCTCCTCTTCTCTTCTCTTATCTCCCCCTCACTTCTCCTCACTTCCTCCCCTTTCTCCTCTTCCCCTCTACTTCCCGCCCTTCCTCCCCTCGCCGCTCCCACCCGCACATAAAGTACAGTTCGCTTATCGCTGATCTGCCCCTGGTTAACCACTAGTAGTAATATAAAAATATTTAAAAAAAGAACCCGAAGATCCAAAGTTAATAACCGAAGTATTTCGTAATTTTAAATATACACCAATAAGTAAAAGTAAGTAAATACTTAATTTTTACTATTGTTTTAAGACTCTTAACCACGAAACTGTTTGTTTAATTTAATTTTGTGTCGCCGTTTTAAAAACGTTAAAAATGTTTTAAAGTATTTTGTAAATTTTTGTTTCAAACCAAAAGCCATTATTAATAATATTAATTTTGTCTCCAAGGTTTTGTCTTGGTCACTTTTTTTGGTCAGGAAAAGTGAAATTTAGTGCAAGCAAGGAACCATCTGATTCCCACGTCCTCCGAAACCTTGATTTTCTTTCGCTTAGAGAAAGTGATAGCAGCATACTTACGCTACTAACCCTCCCCTTTCCTACAATAATATCAGCAACGGGATATAGTTTAAAGTAATCCCTTCCCCGTAATATACAATCACTTAGCGGCGGAATAATTCTTTAATCTCTCCCCCCCCTTACTACAAAGCTTTTGCACAGTTTTATTTCAAAAAGACTGAACTCTCTTCTTGAAGATTCATCTACTAAAGGAATAGGTAAAAACGGTATATATCCAAAACCATCCCCGTTTTAACCTTATCCGACCCTCCCCTCCGCCACCAAATTTCAATTTTTATAGTTTTGCTTATATTGTCCGAAAAACTGATTTATTGTTTTGAATCTATTCTTAATGTTAAATTTGAGCTTAAGTGTTGATTTTACCCCCCGCCAACTGACAACTAAAGTTTAATTTTTAACTCCACTCCAATAGTTTTCTATAGAGGGGATTAAATTTTAAATTAAGCAATAACCCTGTGGTCATTACGTTTACTTCATGTTTATCACTCGTTGCTGAACTGGGCTAAATTTTTTGAGCATAGTAAATTTTCCAAAACTGACACGTTTTTTCTTAGAATGATTCCAAACTGGGTAAAAAGATTTTTTGAGTTATTTTGTGGAGGGTGCTTGAACCCCCCAGCTACACCTTTGGCTGCCCCAATACAAATTCCGCCTTTGGTTGCAGGATTGTTTGTTAGGTCAACTGTACAATGTACGCGAATGTTAAATTTAACTAATTCTTTTTAAATTTTTGATTCAACTCTAACAGTTAAAATGATAAAAATGTAAATTTTAAAATATATTGCCAGATTCATTGGTAACATTTTCAAATATTTAAATGTACTGAAATTCCCGCGCACATTTTAATTTGGTAATCAATCGCTTGGCGCTGTTTGCGGGTGAAGTTGATCGAAGTACGGCGATTTGCCTATCGTCAGTTATCGTACAACAAAATTATAAATTAGGAGAGGATTTGCCTGTTTTTGTGTACTTATTTTGTGTACTTTTATAATTGTGATTTTACAAAATATTTTTACCTATTTTGTAGTAACTATTTTTAAACAATATTACTTGTTTAGTTACACTTTTAAATTGCATATTACAATGACGATATAAACGAACATTGTTTATTTCAATGTTTTTATTTATACAATGCAAGGATATTGTAATCTTTTCCTTTTTATGTGAGAAAGGCATTATATTTATTTAATAATCACTTGAACATGGCCAAGGCTAAATTGAATGTAGAGTGGAAAAGACGAGTAAGGCAAGAATATGTTCGTCTGGTGCAAGCAAAACGTTTTAAGAGAGAAGATGATGTTAAGATTGCTTGGACTCAAAATCGTCAAAGAATGTCTGAAATTGTAACAGAACAAGAAAAAAGTTGGAGGGAGAGTAAAGTGATGTGGGTGCTGACTCCAGAATCTCCACTTCATGTATCTTGTATGAAGAAAGCCGAAGTTATTGGCAACGAAGGTATGTATTTTACTTACAGTAAAAAATTAAATGTTCAAAATGTACTTTATTCTTTTAGGGGATATACAAGTAATTCCCATAAAAATAATAAATTCTGTAACTCCCATTCCAACAATGTACATTTGGGCTCCAATTCAACAAAATTTTATGGTGGAAGATGAAACTGTTTTGCACAATATACCTTACATGGGCGACGAAATTTTGGATCAAGATGGAACCTTCATAGAAGAGTTGATTAAAAATTATGATGGTAAAGTTCACGGAGATAAAGAGACAGTTTTTATGGATGATCAATTATTTGTCGAATTGGTGCAAGCTTTAATGCAGTATCAAGATATTGATAAAACAGAAAAAAGAATCCACCTGCAGAAGAAGCAAAAGAAAGTGATAAAAAGACTGATGTTGATTTTCCAGGATTTATTATATTTCAAGCAATATCGTCACGGTTTCCTGATAAGGGCAGACCTGAACAGCTTAGAGAAAAGTGTGTAGTTATTTATTTTCAAGTTGCAGTTCTCTGCATTTTTTTTTGTTACAGATACGTAGAACTCACCGAACATATAGATCCTAATGCGTTACCTCCTGAATGTACTCCGAATATCGATGGACCAACGGCTGAATCCGTGCCGAGAGAGCAGACAATGCATTCGTTTCATACCTTATTTTGTAGGAGATGCTTTAAATATGATTGTTTTCTACATCGTGAGTATCTTTAAGCTTCTATACTTTTTCGTTGATTAAAATCTTTGGAAAACAACAAATTTTAAACTTATCTGCAGAAACAAAACGTAGTTTGTGGCTTTTAATTTTAAATGTATTTATTATTATCAATATAACAATTTTATTGTTAATAATGAATTGATTTGTGGTTTATGCAGTAAAACTTGATAGTAACTGCATTTGTATTTTACAATGTGCAAAAATGTAAACAATTTTCAGAATTAAAATTAAAAATAAAAAACTGAAAAAATCCTTGTTATTCGTTACAGTCGATTTTATTAACGAATTTTGTTCATTTCAATTCTGAAAAGTGTTCAGTGCATTTTTGCCAATTGTAAATACAGAAAATATACTAAATAATTTTTAGATTTTAGTTCAGTCATTAGGTAGACAATTACTTTTTGGAAATAACTCAGAATTACATTTTTTCTTCAACCTTTTAGTTTGGGATCGGATAAATCTTGGTGTTTGCCACATCAGGTTTGGAATTGACTATTTGTTGAATAAAGTCTTTTACATCTTATGCTCCACATGGGGTTAAGCAAAATTAAATTTAATAAATATTTATTCAAAATTAAAAAAAAATTGTATTCTAAATAATTTGTGTCAATTAATCTTTTATAAAACCCAAAGTTGTATAAGTTTTACCCAAAAACTATAGTTGGTAGTTTTTGATAACTGGATTTGTTTTCCTATTTATCTGACAAAAGTTTTTTTTGAGTTATAGGTTTTCAAAGATGATAATTATTTTAGTTTTTATTTAGAATTATGTCTAGTTTAATTTTGCTAAGGCAAAGGATGTACATGAAAATGCCAATCCAAGACGTGATGTTTAGGACCTTTTCACAAATTTGAAATCTTTAATATTGAACTATGGGAACGTACACTAATTAGATAAGGCTTTTGAGGGAGATTTGGAAAATCTTATTTAATTAATAAATAAAAATCTTATTTTCTATTATTAGACCAATTAATTAAATAAGAAAAACACTACCAAATGGCCGAAGATTTCAAAAATCATTTGTGTATGTTATTATTTCCGAATTATTTCCAAATTATAACTTATTGATCTGTAGGGCCTTATTTTCACTGCTCGGTTAAGGCTAATCAACGATTAAAGTATAGAGTTGAACTTTTCATTGGTTGGATTGGTTAGTTAATTATCTATTAACTTCACCAGAATTTAATCCTAACATTGAAAAGATGGCCCTTAGAATAGAAATTATTTTAAAAATGCTTGCATCACAAGCGATTTTTGTCCTCATGCTGCACAATAGGACATCAAGGTAAGGTCATTATGACCTTGTATAAAATCATTAATCATTTGCCATAAGCCATTATTACCATTAAGTTTTTTTTGTAATCTGATTCAAAACAATATTATCTAGTCCCATAAAATTTTTAATTGACATTTAGCACTAACTGATTAATTCCAGTAACGATTAGTTGATCAATAGAAATTATCAGGTAGTGCTAGAGTTCCACAATAGCCTGTTTCTAAAAATTTTAAGTTGATTTCTTCAAAATGTAAAGTATTTGCAATATGCAGTAATAGAGCTGCCATGAACCTATTGCGGTTTTGACCGCCACAAGAGTCTGAAGTGAGCGTTACATTTTTCACACTCAATGGTAGAGCATGCAATAATTTAAATATGGTTGTTTTAATCTTGTCAGAACTTCTTTTTCTGTCTGTTTTATTCCAAACGAAACAAATGTTTTTCTTTTCTGCTTGATTGTAAAAAATTGTAAAAAGGTGCCAAATTTATGCATGTAGTAAAAACTAGACACATTTGAACATGGGGAATAGAGAACTGCTTGTGTAAATCAAAAGTAAATGCTTTATGAGTTGGGTTTTCTTTTGCTGTTATTTTATCTTTCTCTTTCTCACTTTTAGCCAAGTCTTTTTTTTTATTATGATCTTCGAAAGTTTTCTGGTTTTTCATCTTCTGTTAAAGTTTTATGATTTTCACACACCCTACATGCATCTTTATTTGGATGATGAAAACTTGGGTTGTATTCCGTGTTGAAAATTTTACTATATGATCCAAAGTTGATATTATTACATTGCATATTATTTTCTTGATTTTGCACTTTTCTTTAAATAAGTCAAACATCTTAGTTATATTCAAATCTGAGCTTAAATATTGTCGTTTTGTTTGCTTGTTTTGTTTTGTTAAATATTTCAACTTCTAAAGCATTGATGTAAACACAAAAAGCTAAGAGTACTAACAAAAGCAAGAAATGACAAAATGTCATAAGTGTTTGTTATGTTATGAATATCCTATAATTAGCCTAATATTTTGTATGACATATACACATATTTTGTATGTGTTACATACGACATTATGTTTATTAGATCATTTTAAAATTGGCATTTTACAGCCACATGTGGCACATACGTTCTTTTGTCAGAATCCACTTATCTTCACATTGCAATATAATAATTCGATTTTAATATACAACATTTTATCACAGTTAACAATAAAGTGAATGAGTGTTTTATGTGTAACGTTATACATATGATGTTTTGTCAAATTAAAAGTTTTACCGTTGTGTACTTACTTATTTCAAGTGTACGTTAAAACTCAATAATGTTGCAAGTAACACCTACGACGTTCTGTCAGATCATAAAGCTAAATTTTACGAATATCTATGCACATAATGTTTAAAACTAAAAAAATGTTACATACGACAAAGTATATTCGAATCCCTTTCTGCAACATCAAAATTTTATATTTATTATGTAATATATAATGCTGTGTGTGTAACAATGATGCTCACATCACCTTAGGCAACTTATACTGAACATCGTTACTGGTTGTGCTCGTGGTACTCAATGTGTTAAGGAACAAAACTCGAGCGAAAATCGAAAAACAATTTGTTTGCATTTATTCTTACAGAGTAAGAAATTGTAAGAAGAGTTGATAAATATTTATCAATTCTAGAAAGTACAACTCTCTATTCTGTATTAAGCAGGTTGTGGCAACTCTAGATGGTGCTAACGTTCTGTTAAAAGTTGACTGATACTATAAATAATTTTTGTCCAATTTATTTTACATCTAATTTTACATCTGTTTCTGATTTTTATAAAATTATACTAATTTTTAAAGTTATCTTTTAACAGTTGTTGTCTCATCAAGACTTGAGAAATTTAATTTAATCTCTTGATTTAAAAAACGAAATACTTTTATTGATAAAATTTAAATTTTTAAATTTTGAGAGATAATGGCTATTAATGGCTAATAGATAAACGAAGACTTTGGCTTAAATTTCATTAACTTCTAGGTCTTCAAGCTTGTCACCCAGGCCCAAACTTGAATAAACGCCGTGGTCCCGATTTAAAACTGTTTTCGGAACCCTGTGGATCAGATTGCTATACACTTCTGGTGAGTAAATAAAATGATTACTACTAAATGATACTTATAAAATGATGATATACCTACTGTTATTTAATTATATATGCGATATATTTAATTTGTTATTCAGGATGGTATAAAAGAAAAACTAAAAGCAAAACTAGAACAAGAACAAGAAGAAAACGAAAAAATAAAAGAAAAGTCGTCAAAAGAGGCAACTTCTTCTAATGAGTTTTCTAAAACGAATCAAAATTTACCCCCACGTAAAGTATGTAAACAACAATCGGTTGATTCTGGAAATGAGGCCAGTTCGGAGGACAGTAATGATAGCAACAATAAAGGTAACGACTAAACTTTACTAAAAATATTTAAAAGCAAAGTTAAAAGTGATTGTTGGGTAGTTGGTATTATCATATGTGAGCAAATACGATTAAACATGCTACATTATTATATTGATATTCCCAAAGCCAATATCAGTTTAAATGAATTTCAGACTTTAATCACAAAGTGGATAATGAGACTCCTTCTACAGATTCCACTGAAGGCACAGACCCTATTACAACTACTACTTCATTTAGTCTTTTAGGCCTTATGAGAGAGGACGATCATCGCGAATGGACTGGTTCTGACCAAAGTCTTTTCAGAAGCCTGCACAAAGTATTATTAAATAATTATTGCGCCATAGCACAGATTATGTTAACCAAGACATGTCAGCAGGTAACTTTTTAATATAAATTAAAAATTTAACTAATTTTGCAATTTTCTTTTTCGTAAAACAGGTATATCATTTTGCTCTGAAGGAAGATTCAGATATTCCAACAGAAGATTCTTTAAGGGATTATACTCCACCTCGCAAGAAGAAAAAGAAACATCGTTTATGGTCGATGCATTGTCGCAAAATACAATTAAAGAAAGATTCCAGTAGTAATCACGTATACAATTTTTCACCTTGCGATCATCCAGGGTTACCTTGTGATACTTCATGTCCATGTATCATTGCTCAAAACTTTTGTGAAAAGTTTTGTCAGTGCAGTTCCGATTGTAGGCTAGGTTCAAAATATATTGAAAAATGGTCATAAACATCAATTTTTAGGTCAAAATCGCTTTCCTGGATGTCGTTGCAAAGCACAGTGTAATACTAAACAGTGTCCATGTTATTTAGCAGTACGGGAATGTGATCCAGATCTATGTGAAACTTGTGGTGCTAATGAATTTGATGTATCGCAGATCTCTTGTAAAAATGTTAGCGTTCAACGGGGTCAACGTAAGTAAAGTTACAATTATTATGTGTAAACTTATTAATTTTATTAATAAATATTAATTTGTATATAGATAAACATTTGTTAATGGCACCATCCGATGTAGCTGGTTGGGGAATTTTCTTAAAAGATAGTGCTCAAAAAAATGAATTCATATCGGAATATTGTGGAGAGATTATTTCTCAAGACGAAGCTGATAGACGAGGAAAAGTTTACGATAAATACATGTGCAGTTTTTTGTTTAATCTGAATAATGGTTTGCAATCAACAATCTTTTTTATTGACCATTATTTATAGTTGAAAAATTTGTAGATTTTGTGGTCGATGCTACGCGCAAAGGAAATAAGATTCGATTTGCAAATCATTCCATTAATCCCAATTGCTATGCTAAAGTTATGATGGTAAATGGTGATCATCGAATTGGAATTTTTGCAAAACGAGCTATTCAACCTGGAGAAGAATTATTCTTTGATTATAGGTATGCTTTTCTGATTTTTGTGCTTGGTGAAAATGTTCAATCTTTAATTAAATTATTTCTAGATATGGACCAACTGAACAATTGAAGTTTGTGGGCATTGAAAGAGAAATGGAATTTTTATAATTTAATTTGCTTTTTAAATTTTAATTTACATTTACGTTGTATTATATATTTTTTAATCTTCATTTTTAATGTTTTGAACGTATTGTTAATATAATGGCAAAATATTGTTTACTGGTTTTTCTCATCAAAAAGGAAAAAAAACTAACAATTGATTTGCTTTTTTTCAATTTTTGTGAGAAGAATCTGCAGGCAAAATTTCTCCCTTATGTTATAGATACCCTGTGTATTAAGATAATTTATTTAATAAATTATTGAAAATCAATTATTGTTATTTAGTCCTTCAGATTTGGTTCCAAAATCAATCTGGCTACATAGTATTTGTTCTAAGATTGTGGTCACTAGAAAAGAATAAGTTAGAATCGTTCATGAATTAATTAATTTAAATATTTCTTCCAATGGTGTAATAATGCAGTCATAGACTGTGTTCTAGAGTCCAAAAATAGCGTCTCAAATTTTTTTAAATGCCCTATAAGGCATTTGAATAAAATTTTAAACAACCTAGAAAGTTCTAGTGCCAAGTGTAATAAAATTAGTGTTTAAAAGAATGCAATTATAAGAATATCATGAATATTATATTAGTACTTCCTCTCAGACTTCTTATTTGATGCTAAAGCTAATTTTTATGTTGCCTTTTTATGTGAAAATAAATGTTCAATTTTAAACGGTCTGGGAATGATTAATAGGTTTATAATTTCAACCACTACAATCGTCGTTGTCTGCTTCACGGTATAGGCATTAAACCTGTTCCGATTCTCAGTCAGCCCATCGTTTTCTCGGACGTCCTATGTCCCTCTTTCCTTTCGGACAATACTCCATGGCAAGTTTTGGCTGCCGCTGGTCTTCCATCCTTTCCACATGTTAATACAACTACAATCGAAAATAATAATTAAAGAAAAATCATTTTAATTTATATATTGCATTGCATATTTTTATAATAAATAAAAAAAACTTTTTTTTGAAAATGTATTTTAAAGCAAAATTTAACGACAAACATTATGCCTATTTAACTTTTTTTTGTAGGATCAACTGTTCAAGATATTTGCAATTTTTCAGATTTCGACGATTTTACGGCTTTTTCAATTTTTAATTTAATATAACTTTTGTTGAAATCATTTTGATATCAATTTTTTGAAAATCATTTCCGGTCTATTTTTTCTCTTTTCAAAAAAATTATACTATTCTGCTCTACTAAGCATAAATATGGTATCTACACTTTGTTAAAAAGCGAGAAATAAATGATTTTGTTTAAAATCGTTGCTATACTTAGATACGTTGGCTTATCATTGTGAAATATATCATTTTATTTAGTTTTTATGTAGCTTAACTTGTTTTTAAGGCCTAAAATGCCACTAAGTACTTTTTTTCTAATAAAAATTCAGTTAAAAATATTTGATTTAAGAAATTTAGCATGATTTACTAAGCTAAATCATTGTAACTGTTTATTACTATGGCAATAAACTTATCTACGCAGATACTACTATAAGGTTTAATAATATGCAAATAAATGTGAAAGTAACAATGATACATATAAATAAGTAAACTTATTAGTAAAATACCACATTTTATTAATAAAATTCTAAAATAACGAAAATTATTAATAATAGACAACAAATTTTGTTCTGATTATTCAAAGTCAATATCATTGTAAATATCATCTTCTCCTTTTCTTTTATTGTTATTGAGGGGCAATAATTTCCAAAAGTCCAATTTAGACTGTGGAATAACAGAAATTTCATGATTGAATCCTTCCTTTCAATGGAAATCCTTTTAGGTTTTTCCCACTTTGAAGGGTCAGGTATCTCTTTAGTTTTTGAAATTTTTAATTGAAGAAAATCGAGCGTTTTCCAATCTTTGCCTTCATAATCATTTTTAAAGTTTAAAACCATAGTTTCCCAAAGAGTTTTAACTGAGACAATATTTTGTAAATAAACCCGTTCTGAATTTTTTTAATTTTTTGCGACATAAAACTTTTCCATTGCCGAAAGTCTTCTAGTCCCACAGGTAATACTACTATGGGTTTTTTAAAAGCACTTTTAACGGCCTCTTGAAAGTCATTAAAATCGTATATTTTTGACTGTTTTGTAGTTCTCATGAACCTTTCAACAGAGTGGTGGAAAAATTGTGCTATATTTTGCAATATTACGACAAAGGAAAGAACCTTTCGCAGGCTCGCGAAAAAATTTGTGCTGTGTACGATGAAGGTACTTTATCAAAATCTGCTGCGCGGAAATGGTTCGCTCCCTTTCTGCTGGAAGGGAATCGTCCACCATGAGCTACTTCCAGTTGGTCAGACGATTGATTCTCAACTTTACTGTAGACAACTAGAGGGATTACGCCAGGCAAATTGAAAGAAAACGGTCCGAATTGAATAATAGGAAAGGTGTTGTCTTCCATCATGACAACGTCCGACCACACACTTCTTTGATGCCCCGTCAAAAATTGCGAGAGCTTGGTTGGGAAGTTTTGATGTATCCACCGTATAGTCCAGACATAGCACCCTCTGATTATTATTTGTTCCGATCTCTTTACAACTCTGTCAATGGAATTAAGTTGGTTTCAAAAGGAGCCTGTGAAAACCACTTGATTCAGTTTTTAACCAGAAACCAAAAAAGTTCTTCATTGATGGTATCATGGCTCTACCTATTTTTCATAGCTTTACTTTGAGAACTTTGCAGTCGGCATTCCTTAAGTAACATCACTTCAAATTTAGCTCATAATCAACCTCGTGCATTATGCTTACTATTTTTCTGTGGGAAGAAAGTCATGTGCTGTCACATTAGATTTTATAACAATTCTAGCGTTATAGCGTAGTAACTTTTTTACTTGTTCGATTATTGATCGTCATTCCGGAAGTTTTTCCAAAGCTATAGTGGTATTTTTGGAGCTATTTGTAGCTTACCCGATTGCTTCGACTTTGCACCGGCTGGAATTCCATCATATTTTGTTAAAAGATGTCTTTAGTCATTTGTTTTTTTTTCTGGTTTTTAAATTTTAATTTAAATCTTATCTTTTAAATTGTGGCGTAGTTTTGCTCAAATCTTAAAGGAAACATTTCTAACGCCAATTTTTAATAAAAGTGGCAGAAGCGATACCTGCAACCTGCAATTATAGAGGTATTTCTTTCCAGTCCACTATTCCTGAAATGTTCAATTAATTGGTTTCACAACGTTTGATGTTTGTTAGTCAAGATTTTGTTGTCGTTTATCAACATAGTTTCTTTCCTGGTCGTTCTATCTCATCAAATTTCTTATTATGTGCCTCTTTTTGTATTGACGATTTTAGAAGCATGTACGCCGAAAAAAGTTGATTATAAATAGTATTTAGATATAGCTTGCGTAATATGTAAATTCTGATTTTCTACATAAAAATATATGAAGTTTTAAAAGTATATAGTAATATGTATTTTGAAATTTTGCATTATATGAATTACGTTTTTAATATGTTTACATCAGTAAATTAAAAATTTACATGTAAAATCAAAAGAAACAAATTTTTCACATTAGTTCGTAATAATTATGAATTCACTAAATACTGTGATTGTGTACATTGACTTCTGGAAAATATTTTATTTTTGCGCGTTTTATGCAGCTCTGGATGTGAAAATTGCATCTCTTGACTTTTGGTCGAACATCCTTAAGTTAAGAAGTACGCCTGCGAATATAAATCGAGTAATTGATTTCAATAGATTTTTTTGATAAATCGAAAAAGCGATTCGTTGAAGAACCCATATTGGAATCGTTTCGTCGATTTATAAATTCGTCGATGAATTTATAATGACGTTCTGAACTTAAACCGATTAAGCAAGAAATATAAAATATAATTAAAAACTATAACAAATAAAAATTATAGTTTTAACAAAAAGGATTTATTATAGTTCTTATACATAAGTCCTCTTTACTCTTAGTTATACCAGTTTATTCGTTTTAAGAAATCTCATATTGAGATGAAGAAACAAAGAACTTAATATTGGTTATGAAGGTTATGAAGATGAAGATATTAGTTTTTAATATTATTATAACATAATTTGTTACGACACCTGAAAGCTTTTATTCTTTTTGAAGTATTAAATATCTAATATCGGTTATTTAAAATCATTTTGAATTATCGGTTGTTAAAATTTAAATTATTTCGACTTTATCTCGAAATTATACGTCAATCGACTCGAATTGATATTAATTTATTGAATCGATATGCTTTGAATTAAATAAAATTGATTAGTCGGGAAAAATTCAATTCAAAATGAATGTTGATTTTTGATTTGTCAATCGGATAATTACACAAGCCTGCTAAAAAGTTATTTAGTCATTAAGTAGGAGAACTTAGAAGGTTATCGTATTTATATTCTAGTGTCTTTCGGCGTTCCACAAGGTTCTCACTGTAACTCTATCCTATTTATATCAATGATACAGGTAAATTTATTTTAAATTTTTATTATTTATATAATATATTGTTTTCGTGTAGAAAAAAAAATTGAGGTTATGATGGATTTACACTTTTTGAGGTACCATGAGTAAAATATGACTATTTCCAAAAAATCGGATGTGGCCTTGCCCATAACTTTGTCATACTTTTATTAAATATTAAAAAAATAATTTTTATTAATAAAAAAAAAATGATTTCCATTAACGAATTTGACCCAAAATCTAATCAGCTCTTAAGTCTCAATACAAAGATACAAAATACTAAATTTAATTTTAAAATTCTTATTAGTTTTTAAAATATTTTGTAAAAACTAATATAAAATAAATAGATTAAAAAAAGTTGTTTCCATCAACCAATTTTAACCAAAATTTAATTAGCTCTAATTCTTACGTTGACAATACGAAATCTCAAATTTGGTTTTGAAACTCTTATTAGTTTTTAAAATATTAAATAAAGACTAATATTTAATAGTAGTTTTTATTAAATATTTCAAAAACTAATGAAAATTTAAATACTCAATTTTGTATCTTTGTTCTGAGATTTAGAGCTGATTAGATTTTGGGTCAAATTGGTTAATGAAGAATATAATATTAAAAATTATTTTTTAATATTTAATAAAAGTGTGATAAACATGGGTATGGCCACATTTGATTTTTATTACTTATTGTTTGCAGAGAACTTGAAACTCTTCAAAACGATTAAGTCTGCTTTATAGCGATTGCTTATTGTTACAAGAAAACCTGGATAACTTAAATAACTCTCGAAGTAACCGGTAGGAATTCAACAATTTCAAACTGACAGCCCTTTATCTTCTCTCACATCTTCTAAGATGCTCACATATTTGGGTACCTTTACGTTCTGAAGGCGATATCAATCAGGTGTCCGTTTCTAACATTGATGCATCAGCTGTAACATTCAACCGTTATTTCATCAACAAACTTTTCTACTGTCGAATTCCTTAACTGTCAGTTGCGAAAAAATTTATTTTTTGCTGCCACAATTCGATTCAATAAGTTATATAGTAATTCGGCTAGGCGTCTTCTTCTTAACTTTTATTTTTTACATGGTAGTTTACTATCAAATATCAAACTTATTTGAAAATGTGAGTTTCTTCGGAGCCGAAAAATTAGGTGCAGCCGAATAGGGGCGAACCATATTGGTGCAGAGGCATTTAGGCGCAAAGCTATTTAGGCGCCGAGACATACAGTAGCGTGCAATCGAATTAGGGCCACTTACAATTTTTAGTTTTTTAATGCAATTTGTTATATTTGATAAATTTTGAATTTATACTAAGTAATAACTATTCAAAAACAATTAAAACTCACTTTTTAAAAGCAGGTATCAAATTTCACCCTAACAGTTATAAAACGGCTTAAATATCAAAACTCGAGGTATATGGGTATTTAACGTCGGGTAGTTTTGTCCGTTGTTGGTCATTGTTTAAGGGACTGGCGAATATAACTGTGCTGTATTTTGGTTAAATCTACCCTACAAGTGTTGTGAAGAAGTTGATTTTGTGTATTTTGACTTTGAGTAATATTTTTATTCAACCACGTGTTAATTTAAAATTTCAAGTTTTAAAAATTAATTTTACGTAATGGGTAAAAATAAGGACCTTAAATAGGATAAAAAAAGTTAAGATTGAGGGTCTTTTGAGATCTGAAAATCACAGGAATCGTGAAATTGCCAAAATGGAACAAATTTTGCGTCAATCAGTCAATAGGATTGCAAAATCAATTAAGGAAAATATTCCTACAACGTCAACCAGGCGATCAAATTGTAGGGGTAGAATAAAAACTACCACTCCAGAAGATTGGTTAATAGTTCGAAGGATATTAGAAAATCGAAAATGGACTGTGAAAAAAATTAATCGAGTCCTACACCAAGATGAAATTTCAATTTCTGAACGTGTGCTTAAATCGCGAATCTCCGAAGCTGAAATAAAAAGTCGACAATCAGCAAAGGAGCCAAAATTGACTTAAAAAATGAAAATTGCTCGACTTAAATGGGCCAGAGAGCACAAAAATTTTACTGGAGCAGATTGGTCAAAGGTATTTACCCATAAAATTTATAATTATTCATAATTAATTAATTACTAAAAATTAATATTTTTTATAGGTTATTTTCAGCGACGAGACACGGCTTGGGTGTGTAACTGAAAAAGGTGCAATATGTGAAGAGAAGATCATCTGAACGTTTAAAAGAGTGCTGCATTGTAAAAACAATCAAGGACCCACGGGCAGTGATGATTTGGTCGGCCATTACTGCTGAAGCACTTGGACCACTTTATTTTGTTACCAAAACCATGAACCAAATTCAGTATAAAGAAGTGGTTGAAACGGTTTTGGTACCTTATATGGGTACTTTAGGTAGTTACCGTAAAAGCTACACTGTCATGCAGGATGGAGCACCCTGTCATAAGGCTAAAACACTCATGGACACATTCAAACGGTTGGATATCAATGTGTTGCCTTGGGCAAGTAATTTTCCGACCAAAATCCCATAGAAAATGTTTGAAAAACATTAAAGTTGTTAGTTTACAAACGAAACAACTCCACAATAGCAACTTTAAAAGAAAATATTCGCTTAGTATGGAAAACAGATGAGCATTTAAAAAAAGTAGCTTAAGCTTGTATTAGGAGTATGCCGAAAAGGGTGGCTGCAGTAATTAAAGCTAGGGGTGGTACCACGAAATATTAATCAAAAGGTGTTAAAATAATAGAAATAAAGATTTGTTCGAAATATAGTTGTATTCTTGCATTAAATTATAGGTAAATTTAAAAAAATCAATTTTTAATGGGTGGCCCTAATTCGATTGCACGGTACTGTATATGCGCGATTCAGTTAGGCGCCAAATCTTCTTATAGGTATTATCTTATTATCTATGTTCTTTGTTTTTATATTTGCTAGTCATAAAGTTGACTTTCTGAAAGGAATTGCTAACAATCTTTATAATTTTTGATTGTTGAAGTATTATTATATAACAATAATTTTTCTTTGTGTTATATTGATATTATGCAATTAATAAAATTATTAATAAAATTATAAGTTTTTTTTAAAATAATAATATAATTTTGTTAGAGATCCACAGGTCGAGCTTAGGTCAGCGTTAGGAAACTCCCACATCGAGGGAGATTTACCTCTTTTCTAGTAACACACTTTGCCGAGTAAAACTGGTCTACGGGGATATTTTTAGTGAGCAAAGCGTTTGTCAAGATGGCCCAAAGCGGAGGGTAAGGAGGGTGGGTTTTGACAAACGCAACCACGGCAAATCTTGGAGAATTTAAAATAATTCAACGAGTTTTTAAAGAATAACAGAATTTAAGTGATAAGTTTACTCAAGAACATGTGAAATTGCATTTTATTCTTCTACATTTACCGAAGTTTTGAAGGATTGTGTGAAACCGGTGTGAAAATCTATGAGAAATTATTTAAAACTTGTGGTGAGAAATTCTACGCTAGTTTATGAAGATTTATGTACGGTACTAGTGCAAACAGAAGCTATTAAACTCAAAACCACGATATACTAAGTGCACTGTGTTCAAAACTCAAAACCATTATCAGCTTGTAGTAGTGACCAAACGATCTGAATTCATTAACTTTCGGCTATTTTTTAATCGGTAGGTCTTTTCTATCGCTCCCAGGCCAAAGAGTAATTGATTTCAGGAAAAGAATCACTATAAATATATGAATATCAAGTTCGAGCAAGTGGCATATAAGGCGATAACGCTAACTGGGAGATTTGGTGTTAATATAGGGGAAGATAAAATTTACCACTCATGAATCGAAACTGAAAAGCATATTGAAACTTTTTGGTCGAGCGACCAAATTATGATTATGTTAATTTCACAATTGCAAAACAATATAAGCGGATTTAAATTTTTTTTATTTTTTATGATTTTGAGATTTTATTTTATATTTCTGTTGGTAATGAAATTTTATACCAGCAGTATACCGCCAAGTATACACCGGCCAACTACGAAGCGAGAGATAAGAGATCGCGGTTCAAGTCCTGGTCGCGTCGGATACGTTGCTGTGATCAAAGATCCGATATCAATTTTTGGATTGTGGGAAAGGCAACGGGAAACCACTCCATTAATTATAATCCCTAGTAGGGTCAGCTTGGCTTCGGCTAAATTGATCGCCTAAATTGATCGGTAAAGTGTATGACACTCGAAGAAGAGAAGAATGAAATTTCACCAAGCATATAAATAAAATTTCAATTAATATAATATAAATAAAGCAGATAAAAAAGCAAATTAAAGTATATACTTACGAAAGGGCTTTAACGTGCGCCAAAAGGTACATAAGATAAGAAGAAATGCAGTTGTACATTTAACCTTCCTAAAGGTTTGATTCTATTTGCTAAAATCATTAAATGGACCTATATTACCGATTTTTGACACGGGACAAGCTTTTCCGTGAAGGGGTGAAATTAATGACACTATCTTCTTCACTGACACTTCACTAGAGTTTACGATACCATGATTTGTTTTCTATTTTGGATGAATCCTTCAAAATATTTTTTATTGAACTACCACGAGAGTAGAACAGTTATCAATGAGGACTTTTGAGTATTACACTTATAATTTCGAATTCCATCTATGATGAAAGTATTTTGTTAGTTAGAATTAGAGCATTTAAATTGAAGTCCAAACTAAGGAAAATGATATGGAATTACTTCGTCTATTTGGGATAGCCACTTAATGGGCCAAAATGTCCTTGTCCAATGTGTTCCGATTACGGTGAATTGACTGTATATTTATTTCCTGTACTATTTTTAAATTTAATTTTACAGATTTGAGTCATTTGCGCAATAACATTAATAATAATAAATTATGACAAACTTTAAAATTAGTTATGATTTACTTATAGAATTATTCAGATAGAATTCATTGACTAATAGGACTTTATTAGTGAAATAAATTATATAGGTTTTAAAGGTAGGCATTAAAATGCGTAAAACAAATTTTTGTTAAAACTTTTAGTTTTTTTTTATTACGAGAAAGGACAACTGGCACAACTAACGATTATCATGTGTGTTACACGATCAGCGCTAAATAGCAAGCCGATTGGTTTAAATTTAAATATAGAGATAATGTGATTGGACGACATTGTTTGTTTATCATAAAAGTGCAATAGTATGCTTTTTATTGAGTTGAAGAATTTTTTCAGGAAATAATATTTACATGATGTATTTCTATTTATAAAATCAAACAGTTTGCTTATTGTTTTTGTAACAGGTGGATGAAGATGTTTTATCATGTTTTATACATAAGTATACTGTAAATATCTTTTGTCTCTGGACTTGTCCTTTCCCAGTTAAATAATATCGGTGTAAGTTCATTCAAGTTTATTGGTGTGTCATAATATGTTTCAGTAGTGTTGGAATGTATTTGAAAATTTTCTCGTTTGGTTGAATATTAAATAAACCTGAATTATATTTTCCGGTGTTAAACTGCCCAAAAATGTTTCTTTTTATTTAATAGTTTTAAAACATTATTTTTATTTGTATAAAATTGTCTTGTTTTTTCTCAAATTATTTATTTATTTTTACTCATGTTATTTCACTGAAAATGTAAAAGATGCTGTTTTTAAGGTTTTTCTTTAAAGTCTACAATAACAAACTTTAATTATAAGCAAAAATAATATTAGCAAGTTAGTATAAATAAAAATATTAAGAAAAGTTATTTATAGATACTATTTAATAGTATATTATGCTAATGAACTTATTATTTATATTTAAGTCCGATCTTTTATTGTTGTTTATATAAAAATTTAAGCTTCTGTAGTTTATTAGTTATGTGTAAAAAATTTATTATTTTTATTCTAAGAACTTTTGGTATTTCAAAATTAGCGCAGCACAGTACTGAAAACGCGAACACAACGCTGGTTGGCAGTAGTAATAGAATTTTCCTGGAGAATTTTCGAATCCATCCCACTAGTTGATAGCCGGCCGGCATCAGATATAGTTAAGCGCGTTGCTTAATCTAGTTATAAGAGTTTTAAAAATAAATTTTTTTTGGTGTGCCACGAATAAACAATTAACTTTTATTTTTAGTTTTCATTTACAATGGAAAATACTAGTAAGTCGATTTTATTATTTGATGTATACTTATTATACAGAGAACTACCTGTTTCCCAAAATTAATTCTAAAGACAAAAGTTTAGAAATTTCTCAGTTGTAAGAGATGCGCCAATATTATGTAGTTATAATATACTTTTTATAAATTTAAATTCTATTTCTGATCGCATATAAATATTTAACAGTTATATGGATATCGTCTAAAAATAACATTTTATTTTATTAGCATTTTTAAATGTGAAAATCCTGCAGTTTTAAAGATAAACAGTCAAATAAATGTAACTATTTACTAGTGTGTATTTAGACGATGTATTTATACTTACACATTGTAAACACAGAGGTAATTTTTATTTCAAAGCAAAAGTTATTTCCTACGACTACTTAGTTTAAATTAAATTTACTTCCCATTAAAGTATTTGTATCACTATTATGTACCCACTTTGGAAGTTGTTCCTTTAATTTTTTTTGAAAATTATAAATTCTATTAGAAATTTAGAAAATATCGTCAAGTTACACAATTTTATATTTGTATCTGAATGAATTCGCTTTTTACATTAACGCAATTCATTGTGAAATGTTTTAGGTGAACTATAAATAGGGAAACAAAATGCGTACATTTTATTGTATCTGTTTCGGAGATTGCTTATTATAGGGTAAAGATGGTTAATTCTACCTTATTTTAGTTTATAAAACTGATTTATTAAAAGGGGTTATAATTTTAAAATCTATACTAGAGCAAACAAATCTCTTATTTCGAACATCTTCTCTTCGATTAACATAATAATACATTATACGATCAACACTATACATTAGCAAGTAACCGAATGTTACAGGCTGAAATATAACAAATTGAGAAAGGCAAGTTTTACTTGAAGGTAAAACTTCCCAAAGCAATTACGATCACTCCAAATTGAAGATTGGATGTGATACTCGCACACCAATTCGACTTCCATTATCATGAATTTGTTCAACGATTGAAATCTCGTTGTAAAAATAAATTACGTTTAAACTAACAGTTTCACCAAAAGCTTTGTTAAAACATGCATCCATTGCGATTCTATCTAAAATAACTTACCAACCTATAGATGAACCAAATCATATTTCGATTTGTACTATTTAGTAATAAATATAGTAATAACGTAGTAATAACGCAGTAATAACGTAGAAATAACGTAGTAATAACGTAGTATTAGTATTAATAACGTAGATATTTCAATACCGTACTTCCCAAGTTCAAGTTTTTACCAATTTAAAAATTAAAATTTGATTTGATTAAAAAATTTTATTTCTATTTTTTAATGAAGTTTTTTTAAATACTCTTTTTAGCCGTTCTTTTATTTTTAAAATTTTTAGTTATTGTAAATACATAATACGTAGCTTAACCTACAATATATTACTTGGACGGTCATAATATAATCCATATTTATTAAATACAATTTTGATGCTTTTGTTTCCAAAGCTGGACATATTCTTTATAATAATTTTTTCCTCTTGTTTTAACCACTAGGTTGTTGGAAGAAAATTGTTAACTAATTGTAAGAGGTGAGCTCTCTTATTTCAAATATACACTTGCTCTTCTGCCCTAGCACCACAGGTAATACTAGAGGACAAATAATAAAGCAAAAGAACAAGTAATTTCAATTTATTTAATCCAAAATGACAAACTGTAGGCGGGTGTTCATACCAGAATATGAGATAACATTAAACGAGAGCAAGCAAAAATGAACCCAGGTTGAAAACCTGAAGTAAACAAATTCAAACAATTATTGTCGCTTTTAATCGCTACTTCTTTTAAAGTCGTTATCCTTAAAGTTGCCATCGAAATCGATGACAACTTCAAAAAGATTTTAATACCGTAACGTACGACGGCCGGCAAGAGTCGACTAACCCTGATTCGAAAACACTTTTTTCCTATAGAAATGGGTTTACAAAATGAAAGAACAGAAAAATACAAACTCTTTAAGGTGAGGATCAATGTTGTCGGACTTGTAATAAGGCCACAATTTAATTTGAATTTTATTTGAAAATTACAATTTTCCCATAAGAAATACATGTAAGTGTATGTTTGTGTATTAAAATGCCAAATATGAAAAACATTCTGTAGACGGTACGTATGCTGTCCCTGGGTTGAAAGTTGAAGATCCGCCGGGTCAACTTCCAAACTTTTCGAGTTGGGGGTACTTGGGAGATGTTTTCAGTAAGTAAAGCGCGTGTCAAAACCGCTTGGAGCGCCCGAAGCGACTTAGAGGGTCGCGTAGGGTGCGGGGAGTAGGTTTTGACAGCGTAACCACATCAAGAGTCAAATTCACACAAAAAGTGATTTTTTTCCGAAATTTGTCGTCCGATCACAAATTTATTTTTTTTATTAGCTAATTACACCATTATATTTCATAATTCGTTGTAAAAAACGAGATTCTGGTATTTTAAATGTTGCCACAACTCATTTTAATCTTGGTGGGCGGGGTTGCAGTTGAATAGAGCCAATGAGTAAATTGTATTGTTAATAAATTTTTAAAGCCGTTTTTTTCAAAAATGTGTGGGCTGTACGCAAATTTTAATTTTTTTATGTGTATCTGGCATTATTATCTTTCATAATTTATAAAAAGAATGGTGAAAATCGTAATCAGGGTTAATCGACTCTCGCCCGACGGCCGACCACCAAACGTTCAATTTGCTTTGACCTTGCAACATAAAATTGCATTCCACTATTATTTCCATGCAGTTAACGTATAAATGTAAAACGACGTTTATACAGGGTGCTAACAAAGAAGATGTAAATAAAATTAGTGAGATACTAAATTGTTTTTAACAATTTTCTTTTAAATCTGTTGGAACAATAATAATGATTCTTTAAAAAATTTTGTTGCCTAGTTTCCGATTCCGGTAAAATGTTAATAGACTATATTTTTACCGAAAACTATGGTAAATAGTTTATTAACTTGTGAAATTATATGTCGAATAAAAATGTTTAAATTTTTACAAGCTAAGTAAAATTTGAAAATTTTCCAACTTACATTTTTAGTCTAAGACACCATTGTACAATGTTGTTTCGCCTTATCAAGGATTTATCAGTTGAATGAATGAAAATGGATTAAAATCTAATAAAATTGAAATCAAAAACTATAAAACTATATTGTAAATTAATTGACATGTTTTTCCTAATTTAATTATAATTTAGAATTAGAGTCTTAACTAAAATCGACGGTACACGTTTATTTAGTCTGTGGGCAAGAAAACAGTATACATTGGCAAACCAGTGTTATTTACTCAATGATTGTTAATAAATAGTATACGAATTTAGGCCTGTTTGTATATACTTCGGAGTAAATTTTATTATTGCTGTCTCGTCCTAATCTCATATCGGCGCTTTGCACCTGAACTTTTTTTTGCCTCGATTTTAGCCCACCGCTCTAATGAAGCATTTTTACATTGGTGTGGGATATACCATTCTTGTTTAGCTAAGTATTTTAAAAAAATATGTCGTTTTCAGTTTTTCAGTATGTTCATTTTTGTATAATTTTAATTACGTAAAATAGGTGTAAATTGGTAATATTTAAAAATGTAAAATTGATTTTTACATATTTATTATTATTTTTATTGGTGTGATGTAATCTAAGGTAGTAAATAAAATTTAATAAAACTATTGAAGATAATACTGCCATTTTGAAATAAAAAATATTTGCTAAACGGTTGTAAAATTAGGTATCCTCAGTACTTGATTGATCAATAATAATTGACCACTCGAAGTATTTCACAGTATTTATAACAGGAAAACATTTATTAACAGTTAAAATTCACATATTAAATTTTTGTTATTGCAATAACAAAACTGTTAGATATGTAGATGTAATTTTGGTTTATTAAAATTTATTAAAGCATTAAACCTTTTTCAATAAATTTTATATTACTACCTATATACCTTTTATGTTACAATATATAATACCGTTATAATATTTTATATAATATTATATTTAATATATAATAATTGACATACTACTCAATTTACATTGCGTTTAATTGGTCGTAATGAACCAATAAGCGTTTATTGCTTTTCTCAGTAGTACTTTGCATTGCAATATTTAAAAGGTTTTTGATGTCCGTTATGATAGAAATCCACACCGGAATATTTTAGCATATCTTCTTTAAACAAGGAATAATACTGTTGTCCATTATTTTATTTTTTTATTATTACTTTGTGTAATGAATATTAAGTTAATTTTTCAAATCAACAAGTTAAATTGAACACTTTTGTTAATAAAACATGTAATACAGCAAAAACCCATTGCTGAAAGCACAAAAATATTTTAATTATATGCAGTAAAATTGTGCTTTTTCACTAACTTTTTTCTTAATATCGCCTTATCCAAATTATTATTTCCAATATGTGATTTTTTTTTTAAATCAACAAATTTTTATGTTTTAAGTAATAAATATTAAGAGAATCAAGGGATTTCTAATATTCAATAACAAAAGTTAAAAATTATTTTAGGTTTACCCAACAATATCGCTTTGTTCTTTGGTAGTTGCACAAGATGAACAGAAAATTTAGTTCACAAAACGAAGAAATTCCAATAAGCACATTTTTGTTCTAATTACCAATTTATTTCTGTTTTATTGTTCAATTTAACCTGTGAGTTTTTAAAATTTTAATTTAATCTTTTATTTTTAGATTAAGATGATGATTTATCATAGTATGTAGTATATGCTGCATAGCATAATTACAAAAACTATAATTTTGCAATTGAAGAATCTATTCAGTTTTTTGTATTCATTTCACAATTGTAAAAATGTAGTTTAAGCATAGTTATAATTTCTAATAATTAATGAATAAAACAGAATTATTAACTATATACAATATCTTTAATCCATTAAAAATTAATAATTATCTTTTTTTATGCAATTTTATTTGCTAAAAATGCTCGAAAGGAAGATGATAGAAGAATTATTTTATGCTCGAGAGATTTTTATAAGAATATTGCCAGGTTTTTGATAAAATACGACTTTCAAGATTTAATTTTAAACGAATTGTCCATTCAGAACAAAACCGAATATTAAAAAAATATGATAAACGTTAAAATTAGTTTTCCTTTACTTATAGATAGAATTTATTAGTTAAACGAATACATAAATTAAAACATATAAAATACATTTTTGTTGTAAGAATGATTTTAATGGCATCAAGTTAAATAAATAAGCAAATTTTTTCCCACTTACTACTCGTAATAATTATAAATTTGCTAATTTATAATAAATTCAATTAGAAATTTATTTAACTTGATATCATTAAATTCTTATGTTAGATTAAAATTTTCAAAATGAATAGGTTTATAAATAACTTTATAAGGTTTATAACTAACTTATATAGTTTATTGAAAAGAAAATATAGTTGATTTTTTTTCAAAAACAGTTAGTCGTAAAGAGTTGCGTCAAAAAATTTATCACAAAAGCCGTAATAAAGAAATCGAATGGTGATATTATTATTTTCCGGAAAAGTCGGGATTCTGAGTAGATGGCTCCAAAATGTGCAGAACTTTAGTATTTTAAATGGCACCATATGTCAAATGTGATATCGTCGAAAAGATCTTTAAGAAATAAGCAACTTTTGTAGGAAAATTTTTTATTACTGCCACATTTTGAGTAATATTCGATTGAAGTTATTAAATTTGGTTTATTAAAAGTCAGCATTTAAAATCTAGCTACCTTAGACAATGCCAATAATTGCAATTGTTTTATCCTTCGGTCATAAAATTACCTGTTGTTCGATTATTTATTGTTTATTTATAATAAGTGTTTGTGCACACATTAATGATAATAAGATTAAATTTAAAATTTATTGTATTAATAAATTAAATTACTAATACATATTTGAGTATCTTAAACAAGGTACAAGTCTCCGTAGTCTTTAAGTGGAACACAGTTCTAATGCAGTGGATTTATTTAATTTGCCCAAAACACGCTGTCAGTAGTGCGCTCTTTTCAGTAGCCAAAATAATGCAAATAAATTTACCTGGAATGCAATTTGACATCTGAGCATATTACAAACTCCAAAAACTCGTTGTTATAAGAAATTTTAATCTTTAGCGTTATAGGTTTATAACATAATAAAATTGTATTATACAACAGTCAAAAAGATGGAGCGACCAATTGAGTGACGTAATGAGCCACAGGCCTAAAACTTGAAGATGGACAACAGTCAATTCTGGTTAACTGAGACGTTGGTTAATCGGGACAACCGCTTAATAGGGCCAAATATTGAAAAACAGAAATCAACTTAAGAAAATAATGACGAATTACTTCGCTCTTTTGGGACGCGATTCTGATTAATTGGGACAGTAAATTAAGATTAAATACGATAACGTAATATGTAATATTTAAGAAAATTACTAAATTTTATAGTCATAAAAAATATATTAGGAGTAGAACGATTTTCAATCTACTTACTTTACAAAATGCAAAGATAAAAAAATATTGAAATAAAATTTATAAGCAATTTAAGATTTTTGTTTACAAACTGGAGGGCTATCAGAGATAAACATTCTAGCTTTTTTTCTGTTGAAGCCCGTTAATCGCACTAAATATTTGTGCCGATTTTGGGCAATTAAAAACTATTACAAAACAGACTGCTTTTAATGCATTTTTGCAAAATTAAAATGATTTAGTTTTATGTCGAATACAATATTTTAACAATTACAAGTTTAGTGAAATTTGAAAATTTTCCAACTTACATTTTAGTCTAAACTCTGTTGCGCATAAGTGACTTCGTCTTTTCAATAACTCATCAGTTAAACTATTTCTAAATGAATGAAAATGGATTAAAATCCAAAAAAAATGTTTTATATTTCAAAAAAATACAAGATTACCTTTTTCACCGTCAATGGGTTTTGGACCTAATGAAATAATAGGTTTGCTCATGCCTTTTCAAAATTCATGCAAAGACGAAACCACTTATGCGCAACGGGGTCTTAGACTAAAATGTAAGTTGGAAAATTTTCAAATTTTACTAAACTTGTAATTGTTAAAATATTTTATTCGATATAATATAATTTCACAAGTTAATAAACATTTACAATTATTGATTTATTCTATTTATCAAAGAATGATTTTTCTGTTATTTACAATATAATAATAATATTATATAGTTTTTTTTAAATTAATTGAAACGTAAGCAAACACAAATTTTTTAAGTTTTGAACGAACTTCGCCTATTTGGGCCAACCGCGTAATTGAGCCAAAATGTCCTTCCTCATGTGTCACGATTAAGCAAAATTGTCTGTATTTTCAGTTTTCTCACTGCTATACGATATTACTAATTTAAAATGATATTTGCATAAAAAATAAAACTTTTATATGTACAGATCAGGAGAGGAGTTTAAAGGTTCACGACATAACGCATGCAAATGTAACCTCTGCTTCTATAGTATAGTCTCTGGCAATTATTATATATTAAATCCCGAGAATTATAATTATATAAGTGCTTAAGTTTTAATCTAATGCAAAAATTTGAATTTTTTTATCGTTTAATAAGTCTTTTCTCTTTAACAAAGAACTTCCTTAGTGATAACAGTTATTGCTTTAATAACATAAATGTGTTCAGAAGGTGAAATTAATTCATAAGTTACAAATATATATGATAATTAAATAAATATAAAGTAAATAATATATAAATACTTATTAGTAAAATTCCAATTAAAATCAAATTTTAAAATAACAAAACAAATTATTAATAAATAGACAAAAATTTATTCATTTTATAAGTCAATTATCATTTTAAATATATTTAGTTTTTTATTAGTTATTAGCATTTAAAACTTAATTTTTTGGAATATTCTATATTTCATATGGAAATCCTATTTAATGTATCTACTTTAGTTAATTTTGGTTGTAATTTTAAGTGTGAATTTTCAATTTGATCAAATACTTTTTAAATATTAATTTCTAAAGTTAATCTGAAAGTTTAAATAAACGTTTCTAAATTTAAAATTTCTGACTAAAATTCTTTGAATTTTATTACTAAACTTTATTCGAATTTTTGAACCCTTAAACTTTTAAAGTCCTAAACCTTTATCTTTACTAAAGTTTAATGACTTGTTTTGACATTTAATGGTGGCAAAAATTGTGCTGAAATTGCAATTACTTGATTCATGTAATAATAAATTTGGAACTTAGTGTGAAATTAGTCTTTAATCGACAAATGGAATTTGCTTATTTCTGCGGAAGCACGATGTAACTCTTCTTATTTAAGTACTATTTTCTCAATTAGACTTGAACAATTACATGGATCAAGACGATTGAAAATGTCAATTAACTAATTAAATAAGGTTTCCAATTGAAAATGACCACACGTCCTTATAATAATGTGTTGTTTCGATTAGCAAGCCAGACAATTTGACCCGTTAAATGATGCCAAAATGTTGCACGCTTGAAGATTGGAATTTTGATTATTACCTTCAATAGACTTAATTATTTATATACATTTCTTTCACGAACTATCTCAGATGGAATTAAGCTGGTTTAAGAACTTGAATAACATTTAGTCATTAATTACAAACAAGTTCTTCTTAGTCAACATGGTTCACTGTATTTTAGTCTGTTCATCTTAAACATTTGAGCTAGCTAGTAACTGCTTCAATTTAACTATCAATTCAGACTGTGCTATTAATGTCTTACTGATTTTCTTTGATGAAATCTTCGTCATGTTAAATTAGAACTTAGTCAATTTTTATTTAGCGTTAATTACTTCGATTTTCAATTATAGTGTGTATTGAGTTCATTTAGTGCATTTGCTATTTCCAATTTAACCATTGATTCACATTTTGCAAGCTGACTATTTTTCTTAGAATTCTTTCTATCTTTTAATAGTGTCAATCTAATTGTTAACAAATTTTAGAATTTTTATAATACTGGTTCGAATTTAACTAATTTTAATTAGTGTCAAGATCTTATGATTCCTGATATATTAGACTATTTTTCATAAGTTTGAAGATTGCATGATTATATTGGTTTTAACTTTGAGTTCTTGACTTCAGATTGCTATTCAATATTATTTTCTTATATAAATTCTATTTTTAGTAAGATTTGTTAAGTATTATCGATTATTTATGATTTGCATTATATCAAATTAATATAATATATCTTTTATAAAAATTCATGAATTCATAAATTTATAAATTATGATTCATAAAATTGATTGTAATTGATTTACATTTATTATTGCGTTATATGAATTCTGTTTTAATGTAATCTATTCATAATTCCTTAATTAAGAATACGTGGAATAATAATGATAATATTAATTTAGTTTTGAATAAATAATAACATTTTGAAACATTACTCGCTGCATATGAATGTTTACTTTGAAATTTTAATTCAGCGATTTTGAATTGAACATCTGAATACTTTAGTAACATAATAGAACTGAATTAAAAATGTAGATTTTTTAGATTCTTATAATCAAAAAGTCGTTCTTGGAATCATATATAAGTTTCTTATTTTATAAATTCGTAGAGAACTATGAATTCGTTTGAATCTTAAATTAGAGATGAAGTATAAAATACTATTAAATAGTTATTTAAGAAATGAAGTTATATTATATTTAAAATATAAATATTTACGTTTTACTAAATATATTTGAATATCTTTAAATTTATTATATTAATTACGTTGTAATTACATTTTTAGATTATTGAATAATTTAATTAATAAATAATGATAAATTAATATTAATGAATGTGATTAATAAATTAAATCGGAATTATTAATTATCTAAAATTATTATGTCATAGATATTATATAACTACAATTATGTAGATATTGATTTAATCTTTTGAAATCGGTTGTTATTAATATATTTATATCGGACTTATATGAATTATTTATTGTTTATCTCATTTAGTAAATTATTGATGATTTAATTTATGAATAATGTATATGATTATAAAATTAGTATTGTTGCAATAATTTCATGTACTATGATTTAAATTTTGATTAATAACGGAATTGACATTAATAATATATTTAGTCTTAGTAAAATGAGGTTATAAATTATATGATTTATCTAAGTAAATTTGCATATTCAATACGAGCTCTTGTCCATATACAATGTAAATTAAATATTAATTTTATTATAAAAATATCATGTTACTTAAATCATAAATTATTTAAAATTAAACTAATTTTAATATATAGTTAAATTCTGAAAACTATTAAAAATATTAATGTATGCATTTACTTTAATTAGCTACTAGATTTGCATATTAAATCGAAATCATCAATATTTATGAATTTTATTTAAAAAGTTTAATAAAAATATGTTATTAATAATTCAATAACTAATTGATTTAAGTAATTTTAATTGTTCAAAAATTAATAATTTATTAAATCAAATTAGTTTAAAATTGTTATATTAAAACTGATTAAAATTATGTTATAAAATTGTACAATAATTTTAATTCATTTCTAAATTACTTCGTCAACGATCTCTATAGTTGTTAAATTTTGAACTTATATCTTTAATGTAATAAATGATAGTAATATGAAATTTCAAATTCAATTATTTCTGACATTTATCTATTCAATTTGGTAATTTAGTTACTAAGCATAAGTAATTATTTTGTCAAATTGTATATGAAATTTAATCGTAATTTATCTCATTTTCTTAATTAGTTTGATGGAACTATCATATTTCACATGATCATGTTAAATATGTATTTATTTTGACACTTTTTTAATATTACTGCATAATATATTATCTGTGAAAATCGGATTCAAATTTGCGAATCATACTATATTGGCAGACTCATATTGGACTTTCAAAATTTAGGTAATCATACGTGTCTATTATAAACTATTTAATGATTAGTTATATTAACAAAATTATTTACACAACTTTCAATCACACTTAACCGTTAAACATTAATTTACAACTCAGTTATAGGTAATAATCGGATAGTTCGTGTTTCATTGTTTAAGGTGTTACTTCATTTTAACTTATTTGTAAAATAATTGTTGACGAAGTTAATATTTTCATACAATACTTTAGAATATATTAGACTGTCATTAAATTTAGTTTGCAAACTAATTCGTTAAATGACAAATAGGTATATAGTAAATCATGGGTTATTATCATTTATTTAAATGAAGTATTGCTTATAGTTAATTCTATTCAAATCATTCAAAAAATTATTTAAAAGTATTTACGAAATTACACGTATATGTGGAATAAATACTCGAGCTTGAAGATATTGGTCAAAAAGTAATAGGAAATAGATTAAGATAGGTTAATTTTTAAGATGTGAATTATAAATGAATTTTCGATAAATCTACAAACTGAAGAAAAATTTTCAATAAATTGAGTTAAAAAACGAATTTTAAAGGGAATTTAAAGTATCTTAAAATTATATATCTATTAATGTAAATTAAAAACTTGTAAATGAGTATTAAAGAAATAGCCGTTGAATTAAAATCAAATTGATAATCAAGGAAAATTTACTCAATTGTAAAGATTCAATTAATTTGAAAATAAGTTCTAAAGCATATTCGATTTTTTAGCATGGACATTTAAAAATCCTAAAAAATATTAAAGTGTGAATTAACCAAGATAAAGTTGACTGTAAATAAACTTGAAATTATTCCCAAATGAAAAATTAAGTGTTAAACTGCGAATAATTGCATCAAAATACATACCAAAAGAATGCTAAAGGAAACTTAAATTAAAGTGAATTAATTTCCCATGAATTAAATTATCTAGAAATTAAACATTATGTTTAAAAACTCTATTTTAAAAAAATTATTGAAGGAATTGGGGCCATTGGGGAAGGAAGGGAATTTTGGGAGGGGAAAACCCCAAAATTTGAAAAAAAACCAAAATTTAAAATTTGGGGTTTTGGAATTTTTTTTTTTAAAAAAAATTTTAATAAATTTTAAAAAATTAACTTAAAAATTAATTTCCTTTAAAAGTTTTTCAAAACCCCCTAAAGTTTAAATAAAGGTATTTTTATTTTAGCGTCATAAAATGAATATATTTAACTTGTTACGGTCTACTTTTGCTAAATAACTTGAATTATTTTATTTCATAGGTTTTATACATACAGTGACTACCATATAAGTTATTACATGACACATAAAATTATTATCAATACACACAACTCACATCAATATATGGAAAATTATAAACTTAAATTAATCATGTATCTTCGTTTGTATGTTGGAAACATACAAAAAAAATAGTATAAAATTAATTGATTTCATTCGAGTTAAAGAAATATTTTATGAAATATGTTCTGAAATATACACTTCATTGGTATTCATATCACCCCACATAATAAATGTTGCATTTGTATTAGTTGGGTAGATACCCTAATTTATAATCGAGAATATATCTGTATAGCTACTGTAGATGAGTTATTTAGATATTATAGTCGTTTTTCAGTACTTTTGAACAAGCTGAAACAAAAAATGCAGTTATTGTAAAGTAAAATTTATGAAGAAGTCAATTTAAAGCTGCTGATGTTGGTATGTTACGTAGGGCAAGTTGAAGTAAGATAACCAACAATTTTTACAGAAAAATTCTAAATATGTAAATGAAAATGATTTTTTTCCACTATCGTTTAGAGGTTAGTACTAGGTATGTGATTTAATACTTATCAGTTGGTAAGCTTTTCCCAGTTAGTGTTTATTCAATAAAAACCAGCTCTTTGTAATCACATGTTGAGTTAGAAAATTTAATGTTTATGTTTGGTGATTTTCTTTTTAGAAAAGTACAGGTAGAGTCATTCGATTGCTTATTAATAATTATTGTAAAATACGATCACTTAAACTAAAATAATACAATAGGTTGTAACTGTGGCTATAATGATATTCTGTTTGTATGTATAAACTGCATAAATCTTTGGATGCTTTTCATATAGTATGTACATACGTACATTATGTAGTACCTAAATGAATTGAAAAAACGTTTTTTGATATGTAGTGGGTACGATGACGGAGGTAAGATGATGAATGGCCGTGGTTAAGAGTCATAGTCATAATTAATCGTTCTGTTCAAAAGAGCATTAAAAAAAATTTCAGAATGTCTAATTGGCATTCACAATGCAAAAAATTATTACATTCCAAAAAATCAGTAAGGAAAAACTGTTTAGCAAAAGAAAAGAAAGAAAGTTATAATAGAGGCTCTACAACGTAAAAAACTGATTTACTTTTTTGGTCCCTCGATCTGTAATTCAAAAATCTGGGTAGTGGGTTCCACATGTAAAAACTTTTGAAAAATTACAAAAATTTTAAATTAATTTAAGCATTTCTGGATGCGATATTTCGTTTTAATGGTTACAAATGATGTTCAGAGTTATGATTTATGTCTGTACCCCATTATGTTTGGCACCTTGCAGGTACTGGGCATATGATTACTAAAATACAATTTATTATTTGTGTAAGTATTTTTTAAAATAATATTGGAACTTGAGTTTATTTTAAAATCGCATAAAATTTAAAGGTTTACCAATGTGTTTAGGCATGTGGTATTCACTTTTAGTTTTACTTAATTACATTCACGTAATTAAATCTTCAGCATTTATCAACACCGATTAAAGTAAACAACAAACATTTAACCGATAAATGTATTTTGGTTTGATGAATCAACTTTTCTAAAAAAATTAATTAGCTATTTTATATTATTATAAATATTTCAAAAACTTGAAACATCCATATAAATATAATTTTTTAAAGTTTACTTCCAAATTGTGTTTATTGCTGTCAATTATTAAGTGTAACTACTACCCCAACAATAATTTTTCTGGACAGATAAACAAGTACTGTTATCTATGCGGCAAATAACAGACTTATGATATGCACCACTATTCCGTCTAATAGTTTTGAATGTTGATAATCCAGATCCGCCGTTAACTCAATATTGAAAAAATATGAGATACACCACTTTTCCTTTCACCACCTCATATGTACATTACGAAAATGAAATAAAAAAGTACTTTTTTTTCTGAAAATCCTGACTGCGTATAACCCCTTAATGAAGCATGAAATAATCCACAAATTTTAGAGTAATTTTTTTTGTTTTTTCGATTTGCCTTGATAGCTGTGCTAGGTAGCCCGGCCTTTGGCCTCGCGTCGCCCTTTGGATTCCAAGCGGGCCCCTACCGCGGTTTTATGTTATAATGATATCGAATAAGAATGATTTTAAACTTAGCGGTTTTTTATTGTATAAAAAATTAAAAAAAAAAATTGTATAAAGGTCTGCCAACAAGGTCTTCAAGTTTATTATTTTGAAATAATTCTGTATATTATTCTATTTATTAGATATTATACTAATATAAATCTATTATTAATTCGTTTTAATGCTTAAAATGCAAAACTTGTTCTTGATGTTCGTCATGTAATTGTCAATTTTATTTATTGTACATTATTACACACTTTGTTTTAATTATTATTATGAAGGTTTTTAGCAATTTTCTGTAGCAATAATTTATATATAATACGCTCCTAATGCTTTAAAAGCATGTCTCTACAAGTTATGTAATTATTATAATACGCACTATTCGGTACTGTAAGTGATATATGTATAGTATATACCATATAGTCGATACAATAGTATTATAGTACCTACTACATTTATTTAATATATGTATTCGTTTATTGTCAACGTGAAATAAGTGCAAGTGAAAAAAATATTTAAAATAGGTACTATCTACTAGTACTACTGTAGCTAGTATCTACTTAAAATACTAAAAATAACTATAAAAAATATAATACATATTATTATAATTCAATATGCCGAATAAGAATTTTGATTCAATTAATTCCAGTCCAGTTTCAAATACATACGAATTCAAACAAAATAAGTCAATAAAAACACGCTTTTTGGATTCGTTCGAAAATCCAGAACAGGAAACGTTACTAAGGTGGAAATTAAAAAAAAAACTTCCACGTAAGTATTTCATAATATACTTTGAAACAAATAAACAATTTATTATAAAAAAAAACATTTACTAGGTAAATGAAATTAGATCACGCTCACATTCCTTCGTCCGACAAACTACAAATTTCTTATAAAAAGTTCGACTTTTGCTCCTATTGAAATAAAATACTATTTAAAAACAATTATCTTCGTAATCCAATTGTACTTTTATTGCCACGGGCGGCAGTCAAAGTTGTAAAAGTTATTAAATATAATTGTTATTTTTCTCTTTGAACTTGAAATTAAACATGATTAGGCTCAAATTGTAACAAAAATTTTTTTGTAATGTTTTACAAAATCAAATGCACCTATATTATACCTCAGATCTTCAATTTAGTGGTAAGAATCCGTTGTTAATTTCAGTTTCTTATTATTAAATTTATTCCATGGAGCTGCGTTATATTTTTTCCTTTTTCAAACTAGTTCTAAACCTTAAATACTTAGGATTATACAAATACTTAGGGTAATAGTTTTACTATTATACTATTATAAATTCGATAATAAATAATCGGACATTATTATTAGGTGGACATCTCTTAAGCCGATATTCTGTTACTCGATACTTGCTTTTCACTTATTTTAACAAAGAAATGGTAATATTTAGCTTACACTCAAAATTTTAACACATTTTTGTCGTAATTTTACATGTAAATTAAGTTTTACCTCTCCTGAAAGGACCCTTACAAAAGAAACGAGTTACAAAATACCGACTTTAGGATACCAAATCATCATATTAATCCTTTAATAAACGTGCTTTAATGTATTTAAAATGTTCCGTAGAGCTTAGCTTGAACGGATACTTCCCTTGAGGGGACAAAACGTTGGAAACCACTGCTGTTCGCTCGAGAGAGCTTTCACTGTAATATACTTGTATAATGGAATAAGATAAATAACCTGGCTAACAACCAGGTTAATAGAATGAATGTACGTTAATCAAATTACGTAATTTAATTAAATTTACTATAAATTCACAAATTTTTTTCAACTTTCTAAGTATTTTTGGATAAAGTTAAATTTGATAGTCTATGGCGGGGTTTTTAAATTTTTGAAGATTACTTTATTTAACAAAATCGGTCTATATAAAAAATTCGTTTTTTGGCAAGTATGTCAAAATTACAAATAAAAATAAATTAAAACTTTTATTAATTAAAAATATACATTCAAGATCTTGTCTTAATTGCCATTAACATTTCGAATTTATGAATCTCAACAGATAGGATGATGAGAATTTGATGAAATGTTAATTTATATATCAGCAGTATTATACAATATAGCACAAATAATTAAGTTACGTTAAGTTACGTACGCAACATTATATTATGATATGGTGGTTCTACAGCTGTCCAGAATGCACTTGTGTTACAATAGTAATTATTACATAAGTTACTTGATAACAGCAATCAATGTAAATGTAAAATTACATTTATACACTTGTAGCGTTATGCAATACACCCCTGATAATATTGTGATAGTAACCTGTAGTTTACATAATATTGGCTGTAATTTGTCGATGTTATCAGTCGAAACATAATCGTTTAAATACGTAATTTTATTTATGGCTGTTATTGAAAAAGACACAATTTTAGTTATTTTTTTATATATTATTATAGTGAGATAAACATTTTTTATATATATTTCGGGCTTCCTTATGCAAGGCTACAACTAAAGTCGTTTAAACGACTTCAGGGAAAAGATGTTGCTAGCAGCTTGCGATAGGACCACCGGTTTTACGTGCCTTCGAAATCACGGAGACGGCTACATAAAGTGAGCCTCTGCCCGGATTAGAACTGGGCTCCTTACGTTAGCAGTTGACCGCGCTAACAACCAGATCAATAACCGACCGTCGTCGAAATGTTTTCCTTATTTTAAATAAATTTTAAAAACTATGATAATGTCTTAATGTGAATAGATGATCATAGAATTTTACTTTATCATATGTAATATGAGAAAGTATTGTTTTCGTGCAGAAAAAAATTTGAGATTTTGATGGATTTACACTTTTGAGGTCCCTGAGTAAAATAAGACCATTTCAAAAAATGTCTGTGTGTGTGTGTGTGTGTGTGTTGTGTGTGTGTATGTGGTCAAATTTTGTGTGCGACCTACAGCAAAAACTAATAGGAATTTTCAAACAAAATTTTGGATTTTGTATCCTTATGTTGAGACTTAGAGCTGATTAGATTTTGGCTAAAATTGATTCACGGGAACTATTTTTTTTTATTTTTTTAAATTTTATTATTTAATATTAGTTTTTAATTAATATTTCAAAAACTAATACGAATTTCAAAACAAAATTTAGGATTTAGCATACTTATGTCGAGATTTAGAACTGATTAAATTTTAGTTAAAATTGTTTTATGAAAACTATTGTTTTTTAATTTTTTTAAGTTTTATTATTTAATATTAGTTTTTAATTAATATTTCGAAAAGTAATACAATTTCTAAACTAAATTTAGGTTTTCGCATATTTTAATCGATATTTAGAACTCATTAAATTTTAGTTAAAATTTGTTTATTAAAACAATTGTTTTTTATTATTTTAAATTTTATTATTTAATATTAGCCTTTATTTAATATTTTAAAAAGCTAAAAGGATTTTCAAAACTAAAGTTGAAATTTGTTATGTTTATGGCAGGAATTACAGCTGATTAAATTTTGGATAAAATTGGTTCATGGAAGCAATTTTTTTTTAAATCTTTTTATTTATTATTAGTTTTTATTAAATATTTCAAAAACTAATGAGAATTTCAAAACTAAAGTTGGTATTTTGTATCTTTATATTTAGACTTAGAGCTGATTAGATTTTGAGTCACATTGGTTAATGGAAAATATTTTTTTCTTTTTATTATTAAAAATTATTTTTTTAATATTTAATAAAAGTATGATAAAGTCATGGGCATGGCCACATCCGATTTTTATAGTATAAATGTAAGAGGTCGCCCACATGTCCAAATTTGTTAGATATGAAATAAAATAAGTATTTATACATTTAGTGTGAATTTGTATGCCAAATTAATTAAATATTTGTTATTGTTGCATTTCAGATGAAGAAACAGAATTGGAAAATGTTTATAGAAAATACTGCGCAAGGCTTAAGAATGCTTTATTTGTAGCAAATCTTGGTGTAGCTATATTAACGTCTATATGTGTATTAATCATAACATGCAGTTTTCACAGTCAGGTAAGTGCCAATATTGAACTCTCTTTCATGTGTTTACCATAGCGACTCCCCTTTTAAAAATAATTGAAATATTTAAACTTAAAAAATTTCCTGGAGCCCTAAGTTATGATAAATTACGTATAGGAAAAAAGGGGGTAAATCAGGCTCTTATGCTCGTTTTCACCAACCAATTCCTAACGTTAGGAGTTCCCTAACCTTGAGATAAAAGCTTTTATGTCAAATTTGGTTTTCACCAAGCGCTAAGAATTCCTTAAGGTGTTAAGAATTACCTAAGGTTAGGGATTTTTACGCCTCAAGGAATTCTTAGCGCTGGAAACCAAATTTGATATAAAGTTTCTTATCTCAAAGTTATAGGGAACTCCTAACGTTAGGAATTGGCTGGTGAAAACGGGCATTAAAGAGCTAAGACAAAGCCTAATTAGCCGTTAGCTCTAATTTAATTTATGTAAATTATTAACATGTGGAGTTAATGTTAAATTAAAATTTTTAAGATCAACAGGTTAACCGAGCAATAAAATGAAGTTTTTCATAAGTTTTCAGTATTCGGCTTTTTGTTAGCACACAGCTCGTATTTTGCGATTCAGGGTTTATTTATCTAGGGATTATTTATCTATGTTGTTGAAACTTTACATTAAAATATATAACGGGATGTAAATGTACTGGCGAACCAGTACATTTGAGATTGGTTTTCTTTGATCTCTTTTGAGAGACCAAAAAAATCTGCCGCATGGTTTTGAAATAATTGATTTTTTTATAATTTTTAACATTGTCCGATTTTCAAAAAGTTTTGGATTAAAATAAAGAATAAAATTTCTCTGTTTGACGAAACTCAATGGGTGTCAAAAATACCTTTTTTGGAAAGTTAAACACTGATGTGATAGAAGTATATCAAAACCAAGCCATTCAGAGCAATGCGCTACAACCTTTCCCCGTCATAACAAAAGGTTCATTTTGCTTAATTTATAAATTAATTTATGTTGTTTATGTTAATTAAATTTTACGACTTTTAGAATTAACACTAATCAAATGTATGTATATTTAAAATTACTAAATGCAGTAACTAACTAGAAAGGCGTAATGTTTTAAACAAATTAAAATATGTGCATCCTTAACATCAAGATAATATAGTACTTTTGATTTATACAAACATACTACATATTTTACACTGAACTATAATTTTTATGATGTTTCTATTAATTTAAGATAAATTTTTTATTGCCTTAGTTAAAGGTGGTAATTTATGTCGCTAACTTCCATAAATTACATTATGTTATAGTTAACTATCATTTAGTCAAATTTTGGCTCAGTTACGTCTATAGACGGTTTTATGTTTCCATAGTGAGAGCCTCGAGCAACAAGTGTAGTCGAATACGATTTACATAGTAAAGCGTGGAACAATTTTAAATTTAGTTTAATTAAAATGTAATTTTTGTTATAACATTAAACCTTGAATTCTTCAATTACTGTGAATAAATTGATACATATAATAATATGAATAAAAAATTAGAGAAGTAAGAAAGTGCAGAGAATAAATAATGAATCATTATTTATTATATAAACATTAATATAATATTTAAAAGTTATAAATAAAACGACGGTTTTGCTTGTATTTCTTGAATGTTTATCGGGTAACCAGTTTCGCTAATTAAACATCTTCAGACCTTCTTGCAAAACTATATTGGTTATTGGATTCGTTACT
Source organism: Lycocerus yunnanus (assembly GCA_036346125.1). NCBI lineage: Eukaryota > Metazoa > Arthropoda > Insecta > Coleoptera > Cantharidae > Lycocerus > Lycocerus yunnanus. The sequence goes on along the minus strand of JARFIX010000074.1, from coordinate 1,889,763 downwards.
TTGTGCAACTCTCTCGTCAATACGTCAATTCATATGTCAATTTACATGTCAACATATAAAAACATAAAAATTTTGTTCGTAGAGTTAATATAAATAAAATGTCTTAAACAAAACTCGGCTTCCGCCTCGGATTAAATTAACCATCCCTGAATGTTAATAAGGTCCTTACATCCCTAGTAGCTAAAGTAACTATTTTTAAAATAGATTAAAATCCATTAAAATTGAAATTAAAACTATATGGGAAATTTTAGTAAAATTAATTGACATATGTTTTGACAAATCCACATCGACACATTAGATTCTCAAACTGAATGTCACTAATATCCGATTTCTTCACTAATGCCCGATTTCTTCACCTAGAGATATCTCTTAGATGATCTATCTATTAGTTAGATTAATGAAGTAACCAATCGGAGGGCAGCAAAACAAAACAGTCAGAAATATGATTGGCTACTTCGTTAATTTATCTTATAGATAGATTATCTAAGAGATATCTCTTATACCCGATTTCTTCACCTAGAGATTCTCTTAGATAATTTATCTCCAAGATAAATAAACAAATTATCCAATCGTTTTTCTGATTGCTTTGTTTTGCTGCCCTCCGATTGGTCTGATTGGTTACTTCGTTAAATTATCTAATAGATAGATTATTATCTAAGAGATATCTCTAGGTGAAGAAATCAGGCATTAGTAAACAAAAAATTATTCAAAAAATAAGTATTTCAAAAAAACACACGGTTTGATTTGACAATAGCAAAGATAATAAATAGATGTGATGACATATTCTCAATTTCTTATCAGAACAGACACAGAATAAAAACACAAAGCAAGTATCATTAGCAAGTAGCCGAAGGCTAAAATATTAGAAAAAAAACACGAGTTAAAGGAAAACACTCTTCAAGACAAATGATTTCGCTAGCAAAACTCACGTCACCACCAGTTGAAATTAATTCAACCGTCTCACCCCAAGCCCGCCAAAACACATTTATTGCATCCCCAATGCGAATAATTCACTTACCGATTTCCAAGATAAAATATCGACTCTTTAAAATATCTTCCATATCGGTTTCTCTTTATCACAATAAATTACTTCATCGTAACACATCAAGCCATCTCCGGCAACACTAAAAACAATGAAGAACACCCGAATGGGTTACACATAACTTTGGGTGAGTACGTCCCACAGCAAGCGCTAAATAAAATCAAAACAACAAAATTCATAACGACAATATCATGATCTGATCTTTTCGGATAGTAGTAACAAATGGAACGTTAGCTTCCAAAAGAAAACATTAGGTCTTCGTTAATAAAATATTATGATCCTGGTGTTACACTAGAACGGCATTTTGACCAGGCGTACCAAGGTTTCAAAACTACCCTTGTTAATCAATTAGCGAGGCAAATAAGTTATAGAAAAACAAAATAAAATCCGAAATTTATATTTTCTAAATAAAGACAACCAAAACGAATTTTATTTTAAGATTCAAGTCGATGCGGTAAACGTAAAAATCGTCGCTAGTCCTCTAGGTATTGCGAAAAAACTAAAAATGAGCGAAAATGCCGCCAATTATAAAAATTGAAGGTGCAAATAACAAAAAGCTGGTGGTAGAAAAGGTGGTACTTGAAACCCACTACAAAACAGTGTGGTCAAGAATAATATTATTAATTAAAATAATAATTATCTGTGATTTGAAAGATATTAAAATCACAGCGAGTTCAAAAAGCGTGAAAAAAAAACAAAAAATACGTAAGTACCCCGTAAGATGTTGTAGGGTATTAGGTTATCAAAATTGTTGATTCCCTATGCGTGAAAATTATAAAATAAAGAAAATAATTGTAAAAATAAAATGAAATTGTGTGGTTATTACACTTTGTAAATGAATTAATTCAAAAAGTTTTTCCAAATTTCAATACCAACTGCAAAGACTTTTCAAGGTAATGCGAAAGTGTAATTTTAGCACCAAATATTAGCAACATTTATTAGAAAATATTCCATGAGATTCTCTTGTTTACAAATTAGTAGATACAGTTATCCATCAAAAAGAAGTACAAAAAGTTTTGTGGCGGTTTATGCCACATTTATCCACAAACTTATACAGGAAGGTACATACTTAGACCATATAAATATAAGTTTACATGGTCTAAGGGTAAATACATAAATTGGTGTGGTAACCAGTAACCATCGAGTTTATGATTACCATATCAGACCATTACCACAACACCTTTGCAAGTGATCAGACGTGTTAGTATTCAGTGTTATTATTCAATTTTTATTTCAATAAATTCAATTCAACATTATAATTAAATCACGCATTCCTTTACGTGCATGTGTATGTATATATGTACATACATACTATATTGCCGATTTATTACACTTATGTATACGTTTGTAATATTTATTACTAATGTACATATGTGTTATATATACAGTAGCGCTCATAAATATGGTTGCACTCAATTTTTAGCAAAATTAATAAAATCAAAACTTATTTTGCAAATTGTTGTATCATTCCTAAAAGTAAGTAGGCTAATACAGATTTTGACGTATAAAATTTAATGTTGTTAATAACGTGAACAGTATAAAAATATAATTATTTCTTATTCAGTGTCCAAAAGTAAAGTGGCATATTCTTTAAAACGTCAAAACTGTAAATAAAATTAATTTTTCGAAATAAACTTGTTAGAGTAGTTGCTTCAACAGTAAGAATTATGGTAAAGACGAAAGAATATTCCGAAGATCTGAAAATGCGATTTTGAAATCATTGAAAATGGAGACTCTTTAAGGACAGCAAATCGCAAATTTGGTATACCAAATCAAACTATAGGTCGTTGGATCCGTAAAATAAACCAATATGGATCAGTGGCCAATCGACCAAGAACCGGGCGACCACGAAAACAACCGGACGGGAAGATAAAATGATCGTTCGTGATGCGGTAAAGAATCCTCGTTTAATGGCTACCGAAATTGTCCGTGATTTTAACGAGAATCGCGAAGATAATATTAGTGTTTCGACAGTGAAACGTCGACTGAAGTCAGCTGGACTATTTGGTAAGCGTCCTTCTAAGAAACCAATAATTTTGAAGAAGAATCGGATAGCCCGATTAAAATTTGCCAAAGATCACTTAAACTGGGGAGTTCAAGAATGGTCTAAAATTCTTTAGAGCGATGAGAGCAAATATAATTTGTTTTCTTCTGATGGTATTAAGTATATTCGACGTCCAGTAAATAAAAGATATGATGTTAAGTATCAGGTTCCCACTGTAAAACACGGCGGTGGAAGTGTCATGGTGTGGGGCTGCTTTTCCCGTGATGGTGTTGGACCTATACACTTAATCGATGGTATTATGGATCGGTTTACGTATGCTGACATATTAAAAGATCACATGCTACCACATGGGAAGAGAATAATGCCACGCGGCTGGATGTTTCAGCAAGATAATGACCCGAAATATGCTTCAAAGCATGTTAAAGGTTACATGGCGAAGGCTAATATCCGCCTACTTGAGTGGCCTAGTCAGTCTTCTGACTTAAATCCTATAGAGCATTTGTGGGAAGAGCTTGAGCGACAAATTAGAAGTGGGACATACCAAAATAGGAGTTAGTTATGAGAAGCTTTAAAGAGAGAATGGCAAAAGATTCCATTGGAGCGTTTAGTAAGCTTGTTAACTCTATGCCTTCTCGATGCAAAGCAGTTATAGCCGAAAAAGGTTATGCAACAAAGTATTAATTGTTTTTAATCTTTATATTTTTAATAAAGTACTTTAAATTTTGTTTTAAGTGCTTTTAATAATACTTTATTATAAGCAAATATTTCCTATTTTGTGATTTTTAAATTTTTACTTGTTTATAAAATTTTTCAAATAATTTTAATTATGTGTTATAATTCCAAGGTATTTAAAGAATAAATTTTGAAAATTTAGGAAAATTTCCTTGAAATTTAAAAAGTTATCACAAAAACTAAGTGCAACCATACTTATGATCGCTACTGTAGTTATTTGTGTCTTTGTATAATTTTACATGCAGTTTTTACAGTGTAGTTATGTAATAAAATCATTTTATTTACTAATTAACACAATTATTTATAAAAGGTATTTAATGTTATAACAATTAATTACTGAAAATTACCATCCCTTATGCCTATATTGATCAATCAACATGATAATAAAATAAGATGGTTATTTAAAAATTTAAGTGATTACATTTATCCTATACATTATATTTCTGTTTTTATTTATTTTTTTATATTTTAGGATATCCACATGTACTTATTCCCTATATTGACCATATCGCTACTGGTGATTACTTTTGTGTTAATTTTTTTGAGTTCTCAACTGCCATTAATGATAGAATCAAAAATATGGTCTATAGCAACGGCTTTGATATTAACGGGTGCCACAAGTGGAGCTACTCTACATTTTGCTGGAAAATATACACTGTTAATTATATTTTCCCCTTCTTCTTGTTCTTCACACAATGTTACCAGTTTCTAAAATTGTAGCATGTACTTTAGCAGCAATTATTACTACTGCACAACTAGCAATATCTATAGCCAACATAGTGGAAAACAATTTATCATTCTTACAGGTAGGTGTTGTTTTATATTTATTGTTGTATTACTGTTGTATGTCGCTAAAAAGCATAATTATTATAAAAAATTTAAATTTAGAAAATCATACTATGAATTAGAATACATAATAAATATTTCACAATCGAAAGAATTAGTATTGTATAATATGATTTTGGGGAACACTTTTTATTTACAAAATTATTCTTTTGTTCATCTATTCAGATCAAAATGGTTGAATAACCGGTCAATTGGTTGATTAAAGAGAAAAGCAATCTACCTATTATGTAATAAATAGGTACATAATATACGAGCACATAATATATTCATACCCATAATAATTGTTGTTTATTTTTAGCCTTAAGAATAATAAATTATTCTTTCTCATTTGTGTTTTGGAATGTAAAACTTTCAAATTCATTTGAAAAATAAAATATTTTTGGCATAAAAAATATACATTTTCTATAAACACAAAAATTATACTAAAATTTTTCCAAAATTAAGGTAAGCTATGTTTTATTAGGATCTGTCTTATTAGACTTGATCGGGAGTCCGTCAAGTTAGCCCGACAACTTTGGAATTTTATTTTTTTATATTTTATTTAGAAATATTGGCAAGTGCTGTAATTTAGTATTTTAAAAATGCTGGAGCTGTTAATTTTTTATTGCAAAATTTAAAAAATCCGCGGAAGGCGGGCTAACTTGACGCAGCCCGACATCTTTGGAATTTTTTTTTTTAAAATTTTATTTGGAAGTGTTGCAAAGTCCTGACGAGTGCTGCAATTTATTTTAAAAGTTGCTGGGTTTGTTAAGTTTTTATTGAGAAATAAAAAAACTCCGTGGAAGCCCGTCCTGGGCGGAATTTTTCATTTCTCAATAAAAAGTTAGTCTCAGCACTTTCAAAATAAATTACAGCACTCGCCAGCACTCCGCGAGCACTTCTAAATGAAATATAAAAAATTAAAAAATTTCAAAGTTGTCGGGCTAACTTGACGGACCCCTTGAGCGGTACGAAGAGGGTACTCAAATCCTACAATAAATTTACGCTTATCAGACTGTAATCTTTATGAAGTGGAGAACAAAACCCAGCATTCGACACGCGCTTACGGTTTTTATTCTATCAAAAATTGACTAGATAATAAAAATAAAATGCTATACCGATGAAGTCTAATGAGACAGAAACATTATGTCTAGACAGCTCACCTTAATTTTGAAATATTTGAAATTTTATTTAAAACATTCGTTTAAAATGCTTTACTTTATTTTTCTTAAAAGAAACAACTACTACCTAAATATAATGAAAATGATTTCTTATCCGAACAAATTTCTTCTTTTAAACAGTTTAAAACTTGCAAATTTTTTAAATTCAAAAGAGAAACTGTGCTTGTGAAATTAAAGTAGAATGAATTCTCTTTAGATTTTAGTGGCAATAGGATCGATTTCGAATAAAAAATTATTAAACAGTCGTATCGTACAGTAGTCTCTCCCTTCTGTATATTCTTTGAATTCACGATTGAAAGTTAATTCTGCTAGTTGGTAAGTATTTTTCAGCTAATGGATAGTCACGGATATGCTGAGTTACAAGGGGAAGGGAACTTCTCTTTGTACGTCATCATAGTACATATACCTTATTACCCATTAGTTGGAAAGAAAGATAAAACTCCTTGGTTGAGTTAGAACAATATATAACATATTTCTTAGTTTTGGCTAGAAAATAATTACCAAATAGTGGGAAAATAAATTTGAGTCGCGAATTTAATTGTGGGTGACTTTCGCATTTCTAAAAGTTAACCTAATTTAAAATGTATTTTCTTATTTGAACATTGAAAAATGAGACAGAAAAGTTGCTATTATTTTTGCTTATCAAAATTTTATTATTATTATTATATAGGTTCATACATTATATACAATATTAAGTACAATACACTCAAACTTGTTTTTGCGCCGGAAATTTAATTTTTTTTCATACTATGCATTTGTTGGAATTTTATGATATATCGCGTAAAAAATTAAAAAAAACGCTCATAAACAATGCACCATTTATAAAGCGCTTTAAAAGCACTGCATAAAAAGAGGTTTGACTGTACACATATTTTATAATAACACATTTATAATTTCCATTTCATTGGATAATTGTGTTATAATTATTAATTTCTGCCGCTGTTATTAATGTTAATGATATCTTGATAATATCTGAATGATATCTGAATAAAAATATTATATAAATATACGAAATATAGTTGACCTTTTCAAATGATATTAATTATTAAATTATTAAAAATATTTTTATTTAAAAAAATAATACATTAATTATTTTAATTTTCTAGTTATTTCAAATAATTTTAGGTAGTTCCAGAGATACTTTTACTAATCACAGCTCATGGAGCAGGATTGTATTACAGATATTTAACAGAAAATGCACACAGTCGAACTTTTGCAGGAACTCGTCACTGTATCGAATCAAGAGTTAAATTAGAATGCGAAAAAGAACAACAAGAACAACTTTTATTAAGTGTAATACCAGTTTACATAGCAGCAGAAGTATGTATACTATTACCTTATATACTAAGCATCCAATTTCTAAAATACTTACATAATATGATATTTTCAAAAAAGTGAGTTAGGTAAATAAAAAATTAAGTGATTCTTGGTGAGGAAAAGATTTCAGCAATTTTGAAAGCTTTCAAATTTTTAATTTTTATTAAGTAGACACATCATTGAATTTAGCAAACATTTGCCTAATTCACTTTTTTGCTCGTATTGTTCTAACCCTTTCGATTAACTCAAAATAAAATAGAGAATATTTTACAATTCAAAAATATGTGTACATATATCTTTAACAACTAGTGAGTTGCTTCATGTAAAACTATTTTAAATTCATTAATTTGGTGTTTCAGAGCCAGTGATTAGCCATGTAATCTACTTAGTAGATATATCACTTCACACGCACCTCAAAAATATAAAAAGATATCCAACGAGCGGGCCAGGCCGTCTTTAGAAACATAGTTGAAAGAAGAACTATTAGTAAGAAAAATTGTATATTCCAAAACCCTAACTGGTTGACCGCGGTTTTAATCTCAATCACAATTTTTTTATTTTTAAGAATTTAAAATGTTAACGTCTTTTATTAGATTTATGGTTTGTTTGAAGCATTTGACGGTTAGGGTTTGTTTAAGTTTTGGAGTCGATTGAAAAAACGGTAAGTTAAATTATAATTTTTTTATCAGTTTGAGTTTGAGAAGGTGACTTATACGTATAAAATTGTGAACGAGGTCGAAGCGGCGGCGGTCATACAGTAAGATTTTTTAATTTATATTTTTTCTGGTTTTCATTGGACGATGTTTCTAAAGACGGTTTTGCATATTGGTTGTCTTTTTTGAGGTATGTGTGTAGGATCATATACATAGTATGTATCAAGTATTTTGTGAATTGTAATAACCTCTCCTCAAAATACTACTAAAAAGTTTATTAAAATTACACGATCTTATTATTTACAATAAATCTCGTAATTGCAGGTTAAAAGAAGTATTATGTTAAAAATGTCAGAAGCTTGCCATACTGGACCAAATAAAACTCAAACGTTTCATGAAATGCATGTACAACGTTACAACAACGTATCTATTCTATATGCAGATATAGTAAATTTTACACCCTTATCGGAACGTTTAACGGCTTCTGATCTGGTTAGGACTTTGAATGAACTGTTTGGAAAATTTGATCAAATTGCTCAAGTAAGTCATTATCATTTTTTTATTAAACTTTTCATAATATATAATAATGATGTATAGCGGTAAAATTAAGAGTTAAAACATTTAAAATTTTCCAATATATGGGTTTTACACCAGATTTTTCTTTTACTAATACCCAATTTCTCCACCTAGGAATAATTATTAGACAATCTATCATAAGAAATATAATTGTTTTGCTGCGTTGACTATTTATTTAAGTTTATTTAGGACCGATTGTATCAACCTTATTTAAAATTTAACAGACAATATATGCACATGTCACATTATAGGACCTACATATTCTCTATCGTACTTGTTATTTTTATAACAACCGTGTTAGCCCGTCAAGTATCGTTTCGAGTCGTAGTGTTTGTAAAAACAATCGGTAGTATTGAAGTAAACGTTACTTTTCGGGCTAACACAGTGGAGAGAATAATAGAGAGTAGGACCTATTGTATTCACATAAAGTGAACACACATATGTTCATGTGTTTACAATGTATGTAAATAACTGGTTTGCAGAATATGAACCTGGCAACTATTATACATTATCGTTTCAATTTTTTGACATATATAATTTCTATCCATCAAAATACTGTTCATTCTGAGCGGAATGGCAGTTAAGAATTCATAGTAGGTATGTCTTATGAGTTATATGTTAAACGTACATATTCAAGTCTATTATGTATCACAAAACGTCATTTTAAAGGTAACCGTTATGAAATAACATAAAGGTTTACGTCAAATTATCATGTTGTTGTGATCTATCATAACATGATCATTATAATAAAGGTTTTCTTAACCTTTAAACTGTCACCGGGTTGACGTAAAGCTTTATGTTATTTCATAACGGTCACCTTTAAAATAACGTTTTGTGATACATATAGACCTGTATGTAGTATGTTTAAAATTTACAAACATTTTTTAGCAGTTTCGATGGTCGGCTCTAAGGTCCCCACCCTGCACAAGTATGGCAGTTGGACTTTCTTTACCTACGTCATTTATATTGCAAGCCCATATGGCTCTAAAATTAATAGACTAATAAAATAAAATTAATAAAAAAATTAAAGCTAAGTCCATACTAGTCAATTTTACAAACACTGCTAGGTTTATCATAACAACTATAATTTAAAATTTTTAATTTTAAAAAGATTTGTTCGAATTTATTGGTTATTTTGTTTCCAAGGCTGCTCATATTCTTTTAAATGCAATAATTCTATTTATGTATTTTAATAGTAATGCAAGGGAAGAATTTCAAGTGTTGGATATCATTACACGCAGAAATAAAATTTCTTTCGATTGACACTATTTTCATTTTTCACTATTCCTATGGAAAGAGGTTGACACCTTAGAAGTTTTGTTTCTTTCAAAACATTAAGTAAAAATGAACGGATTTCAAGTTAAAATTTCAAGTCAATCGGTGCATGCGTTTGTCTGAAATCGTAGACGTAAAAAACGGGCACACACATTCGAACATCATTTTAAAATTGTCTTAAACGGCTTCTATGAACTCATAGACCATGGAAAAATTGCTACTCAAAACTTTTTTTACTCGATTACAATATTTTCCTTTACTACGTAAATGGGAAAGTAAAATTACGAAAAGTTAAAAGACATAAAGTACGCGTAGCAATTATTATAGAAAATTTGATTTATAGTATGATAAAATTTAGCATGAAATGTAATCCAACAATAAATTAGCCGGTATTAATGTTCTTTGTAAATAATACGGACAATATTATTATACTAGTAGATGTATGCATGTGTAACATAATGTGTTTACATTAGGGTGTTCATTAGCTTTTGCTAATATAGGCATGAGTGCTAATTAAAATACGTGTGGAAAACATTCAATTTCAATTTGATTAAACCGACTATGTACATAATATACCTACCTACCTCTACCGTTACAATACCCATTAACTCTGAGGTCATAGGAATGCAAATTTCGATTGGTTAGTGTACATGTTGGTTCTCTAAATTGAAACAAAATATTTCACATAATTGTAATTACGTAGGTGTAATTATTAAAAAAAATTCTTGTAGTATTTTCATGCTCCGTAAACTAAAAATTTTGGTATCTAAAAAAGTCCTGTAAAAAGTCAGAAATTGATTATGATGAAAAAAAGTAATAGTAACAATAAAAATTAATTTAAAAAAGGGTATTTCAATTATATTATAAAGCGGCAACTTTTAATATTTTGCTAAAGCTCTAAAATATTTTAATTTTAATAAATGTAAGTACAGTAATTTTCATTATTTAAGATTAGTTCGCTTTAAAATAGAGGTTGTAAGAGAACTGAGTGTGAATTTACAAATAGCGAATGAATAGGCATAAGAATTTTTATTGTCTATCTAAACAATGACTAAAATGACAGACATTTTCTTTCTATCTATGACCGTCTCCCGTGCTTCGGAGGGCATATAAACCCGGAGGTCCCCCTGAGTTGATGACTACCAGCATCAAAAATGAAAAGGGATACAGGCACATCCCCCAACCCGGACTAAGCAGACGTGGGGTCTTAATGTTTAAACCTTTGTCTTAGCGAAAGAGGACGATGCTCAGAAGTGGGCGGAAAAATCTGACCAAATGTTTTTACCAGATTTAACTGAACTTGACATTTAACTTAAACCCCTGAGTTGATGACTACCAGCATCAACAATGAAAAGGGATACAGGCACATTCCCCAACCCGAACTAAGCAGACGTGGGGTCTTAATGCTTAAACCTTTTTCTTAGCGAAAGAGGACGATGCTCAGAAGTGGGCGGAAAAATCTGACCAAATGTTTTTTTTTACCAAGATTTAACTGAACTTTACATTTAACTTAAACCTTTTTCAATTATTTTTAAGTAATCTATGTCTATTTTTTATAGGACAATCAATGTATGCGAATAAAAATTTTAGGAGATTGTTATTACTGTGTTTCCGGACTTCCAGTGTCACGACCTAACCATGCTCACAATTGTGTAAACATGGGTCTCCAAATGATAGATGCTATTTGGTGAGTTTAATTTTATTATTTTAATTTATATTACACAACAGACAGCATGAATACATACAATAAAGATTTTTTAAGTTCTATAAATCGAATATTTTTAATTCTTCTCTGTATCTCTGTAATTTTTTATAAATATCTGAAACCGCGGAATATTTCGGTATTCCAGTTTATCGATACTAGAATTCTAGTATTAATGCTGGTGGGTATTTAAAAAACGAAGAAAAGGTAAAAATGCAAAATAAAAAAATTTATTTGAATAGCTAATAAAAAATATACCTAAATAATAAATTATTATTACATTTGTATAACTAATACTTACGAGTAGTTCAATGGAGTCTAACGTGAGCTTCAAACTACAAAAGTGTATTACAGTTTATTTTGAGAAAGTTTACTAATCAGATTACACCTCGCATTCCGGTGGTTTGTCTTTCGCTTCTGTGGAGTTTCTGAAAACTACGTATTTTGATATAAAACGTAAAGCTACGTTTCCATTAGCAAGTTATTTCTGCAATTTCTTCCGCAAGTACTTGCAAATGTGTTTCCACTAAAACAGAAACTTCTGCAAATTTGCTTCTGCAAGATACTTGCACAAGCACTTGCGGAAAAAACTTCCTTAGGTGTTTACAGTCACCGGCGTGCTCGCAAGTAGATTGCTCACAAGTTTAGCAGGTGGTACTGTTGTAATTGTGTATTGTATCAAAATGCCGGCGTAAGCTGACCTAAAACACTGGCCTAAGCTCGACCGGTGGATCTCGGTGGAAAAATTATACTATTTTTATAAAAATAACTTCAGATAATTATTTTAACATTAAAAAAAATTTTTTTTGCTTTCAAGAAAATTACTTTCAAGACCAATAAGTTGCGCACTTCTCATTGGTCCGTCAATTTTGAAATATGACTTTTAGAAATTTCGATAACATATATAATGAACCAAGATAAAATAATGATCTTGTTTGATAGTATAAATTTTAAATGCTACAGGGTGTATTGAAAATATAATTTCGAGTTGCCATTAATTAATGCAAACTTTATGCAAATACATATTTTAGAATTTTGACATGGTGAATACTAAAATTAAAGATACTGCAATTTTACAATTTAATTAGCCGAATGGTAATGTTATATAATTTCTGAAAAAATTAAAGACGATCCTGCAATGCAATTATCAAATGCAATTTGGACTTTAGTTAATGGCGTGTATTGTAACTTGCAACTGCAAGTTAAATAAACTTCCAGCTACTGGCAACTTTTGAAGTCGCTTACGCAAGTCGTTTTCATTTTGTTTACACACAATTCTTATCAACTTCCGCAAATAACGTCGCAAGTATAAAACTTGCAGAAGTCAGCTTGCCATTGTATTTCCACTAGCAAATATAAGCTACAAGTCACTTGCAGAAGTAAATTGCAGAAATAACTTGCTAGTGGAATCGTACCTTAAGAGATTGTGTTTAGCCTTGCAAACTAATGTCAATGCGCGATGGTAAACAATATAATAAAACATACAATAAAGCAATAGCAGTAAAGGTTTATTAAAGGATTATTTATTATTCAATAAGGAAATAGTTTAGCTGATGAGTTTTGAAAAGACTCGTCTTCGAAAAGAAGGTTCTAGACTAAAATGTAAGTTAGAAAATTTTTAAATTTCATTAAATTTGTAATTTTTAAAATATTTTATATAACATAAAACAATAGTATGTTCGCAGTATAATGATAACTAATGGTAACTCATGTTACTGTTACTGTTAGTAAAAACAGGCACAATGCCCAGAAGAAGGGAAAAGATAATAATTTTATTAAGCTCAAAATTTAATGAAGAAAAATTAAGAAGCATGTTTAACATATGAAATTTATGTATAGCAGTTAATAAAATAATTGCATATTCATTCGTGTTAGGTACAACTTGTAAAATAATATTTTCTCCTGAAATACATACAATTAATGATTAATGACTTTTACTTTTAACCCATTGATATTACTAACTAATAATCTGAAATCCATGTGACCTAGTTAGGTTAACATAAAATGTCATTAAAACGTAAATTGACTATCAACTTGCCGCCCTTATATTGAGAGTTAGTTATTGAAATATGTACATATTCCACATCTATGCAACTAGTCCTGCATTTGTCCAATTTAATCAACTTTAAACGTTATTGTGTTAATTTGAATGATATCACAAAACTCTCTCGGATTTAGACGGAAGCTTTAGAGAAGAGCAAACCAAGCGATAACATAAATATAATCGTATTAATTTATTTCTAACTACTAATGGGATAGCAGAACTTTTACTTGAATTAATTAGTTCTATAAAACATTTTTATTTTTTTAATACACAATAATACAATCTGTATGTACGTGAAAATATTTATTTAAGCACTATTTTTGCTATTTAAGCAAATATTTATTTATGTGCATATTATGCACATAATGTATGTAGGTACTAAAATAAAATTGAATTGTTAATCATTATAACGACTTGAAAGAAAATAATTCAATCTAGATGTACTCGTACATATACACATACATACTACATATTAATATACAGTCAAACCTGGTTAAGAGAGAATTCAAGGGACCGTCATTTTTTTCGCTTATAGAGGTTTCTCACTAATCCGAGTTTCTAGCTTATAGAGGTACAAGAGAAGTCTCTCTCACTTACAGAGGTTATTTAATAATATGCAAAAAATGTGCAAGTAATATTTATCAACTGTACTTAGCATTACAAATTAGTGAGGATAGTTGATTATATTCTTCGAACTACATATAATAACTGTATAAGAAAACAAAAACACACAGTTCCTGAAAAATAAAGAATGAGTCATACATTGCTAGTATTAAATTGTCGCTTATAGAGGTTCAGGCACGAGAACTCTCAGTTATAGAGGTCAGGGCGAGAAAAAGACTGTCGCTTATACAGGTTTTTACTTCTCACTTATAGAGGTTTTGGGGGTCAAAGTTCGGGACCTGAGAATTATTCTCACTTATAGAGTTTTCTGCTTACCCAGTTCTCTCTTACTCAGGTTTGACTGTATTATTATATTATGTAACTTTTAGTTTTTCTTTTTGTTCTCGTATATCCAAAACTTTCAATTTATAAACCAAGATTAAGAAGATATGCTTTTAACCATTTCTCGCTAATGTATAAATGTATTATTTTTGATGAATTCCAGAACGAATTTGTAGTAGTAGAACTAAGATGCAGCGAAAGATAAACATATAAAATAATAAAATTCATACTTACAATTTATATTCCTTTCTTTTCTTTTATACAGTTCAAAAATTTTTCTTAAATTTGTTCAAGCTCGTATTTTTCTCGAGTCTAAATCAGCTTACCTAATTTGTTCGAGTCCAACTATTTCTTATTGTTAAGTCATTTCATATGCCATATCGTACATATATTCCACGTTTCATGGCCTGGATGCACCAGATTTTCGATCTTTTGTCTCACTTTAATTTTTGAACGGTTTAAAAATGTTTTTTCTATAACCGGATAGAATACTCAAGTTTGCATATTAGTAACATCCAAAATTTGACATTTATTGTAAATAACTATTTTTAACTATTGGTGCAATAAACCTGTTAATTTTGAAAATTTTACTTTATTATGAAAACTTAATTATAACATTTTTTTCATATAGTTTTGTACGAGAAGCCACAGGATTTAATGTCGATATGCGTATAGGAATTCATACGGGAAATGTTCTTTGTGGAGTTTTAGGACTAAGAAAGTGGCAATTTGATGTTTGGAGCGACGACGTTACTTTAGCAAATCATATGGAATCTGGTGGAATCGCTGGGTAAGTAAATCAAATTCATACATAAAAATAACAAAAACGAATTTCTGAACAAAACTTGACATACTAGGTTTGTTTCCTCATTTGTTTGTTTGTTTGGGAAACATCATTTTTAATTTTCCACAATCTTACGTTTTTTTATATAAAACATTTTTGCAATAAAATAATCATTATTATTATTACGCACAAATAGTTGCTTAAATAATTGCAAATACATTGGCAAAAGAAAATGTTTAGTTAATTCAGTACTATAAAACTAAAAAAAATGACAACTTGAATAAAAAATTAAAAATATCCTTCTGAAACTTGAAAAAACTTAAAAATAAACTAGAGATTAAAAAAAATAAATTAGAAATTAAAATTAAGATTTTTTTCATACTGTCATGACCACTAGAAAAATAAGTTGAAGTAGTATTTTTGAATAGTTTTTTAGTGGTAATTGGAAAAATTATTCTTATTTGTTTCAATTTTTCTTAAGTTCTAGAAGTTAAAAGTTATGCGTACAGCATGTAAAGGATCTTATTAGTAGAACAATCAATATTATAAAATATAAAGAAATTAAAAGAAGTTTTTGATATTAATATAGGAGAGTTCACATAACAAGTGCAACACTTACTCAGTTAGGAGATTGTTTTGAAGTTGAACCTGGCGATGGAAAAAGTCGCGATGGCTACTTAGCGGACCACAAAATAGAAACATATTTGATAATTTCACCAAAGGTATGTACATAATATAATATAATGTATACCAACTAAACATATTAAACAATATACATAATTACATACAACCAACAACTTAAAACCACGAGGGACGGTCACATATCTAAATTCAACACTAATATTACATTAAAATTTAGAAGTTAAAAATCTAGCAAATATAATAAATTTAAATTATGTTTTCCATATAATTATGTACCAATGTATATTTTTTATTCTATAAGCTACCAACAACAGGTTATGATCTATTAAAAAAGCGGATTTATTTGATCCCCTTTTTATAGAAAAAATTTAATAATAATTATGAAATAATATATTATTAAATATTTCATATTTGCTTTTTGAATTTTTTTAAATTATAGTTGAACGTATTTATATTATTTGCACAAGCTAATAAATTATTTACATATTTTGAAGGCATTACTGTGCGAGTTTGTTGTTTATTTCGTATTTATATAACAATTCGATATTTAACAATACAATACTTATGTATTTAGCAAATGCCAACGCGCTCACGAGTTTCCATATAATCCACAAGTCGAATTGATAATGAATTACATCAAAGGTAGGCAAAGTTGAATAGAAAATACTCATTAAATAGTTGTCTTGGAAATCATATTGTATGTATCGCATCGTACATGGAAACTCTGGAATTATTGTGCATTTGTATGAAATTTTGATTTGTATAGTAAATTCTACGATTTAGAGAGGGATAATGCTGTTTAATGCCCGATTTCTTCACCTAGATATATCTCTAAGATAATCTATCTATAAGATAAATTAACGAAGTAGCCAATCATATAGTATCTGATTGTTTTTTTGCTGCTATCTGATTGGTTACTTCGTTAATTTATCTAATAGATAGATTATCTTAGAAATATCTCTAGGTGAAGAAATCGGGCATAAGCAATTTAGTACCAAAATTTGTGGGTTTTAATTTTTTGAAAAAATTGAATATGGTTTGATAAGTCGGTGATTTTTTTAGCTTAGCAAAATAAGATTTTTTCTGCGAAAAAAGTCCTGGTGAAGATTTCTCATGAGGATTATCTTTATTTTGATATCAGAAATAGTATTTCAAAGTCCATTTTTATATAACATAAGTTTTGTTTATGTTATGAACATCTAAATGATCTAAAAAGATGTTCTAAATGAAATGTTCTAAAGAGAAATGCTCTAACACTGATAGATCCTTTGATTTATTTAACGGGAAGGATGCGGTAGACCGTATGTCGAGGACCAGTGTGTACCAGCTTACCTGTGGTGGGTGTACCTGTTTTTACGTCGGAAGAACAGCAAGATTGTTTCAGGTCAGACTAAAAGAACATCTAATCTGGTGGTTCAAGGAAAAACGAAAATTTATATTCAGTCTATTGACAGATGGTAGTTCACAGAAGCAGCGTCAAATATGAAGTTACAACGCGGGAAATTTAAAAGTCACTGATTTATCAAACCGTCCTTGTATTTAAAATGGGAAAATAACCAAAACAGCGATCCGTGTATTATGTTTCATTATGTATTCTTAAACAGTATTCAAAAATAACTGTGTGACAGTAATTTTAAAAACATCACACCTCCTTACCAATCCTTGTATAAAGGAACACATATAAAACAGTGGTTCTAGTATGTTACTAGGTTTCTATTTTAAAAACAATATCTGATACTTCAATATAATTAACAAATTGTAACAAACTAAAATAAAAAAATTAGATAATTGAATAAAACAAGTTAATTTATTATATGATAATTACAGAAATTTCTTTATCCAGAAAATTAAATCAGAAGTTATAAACGGAACTGCAAATACTACTGATCTTAGTTCTGGATCAAAAGCAGAAAAACCGTCAGAGAAGGACAGGACTTCAGTAGATTCTGGATTTGCAGTTCCTGGTGGGCCCCCAACACGAAATCGGCATTCAAGTAAAATGACTAAATATATGGAATGTTGGGGAGCGGATAAGCCATTTGCAAATATTGCAGAAAGCATTATTGCCAAAAATATTGAAAATACGGTAAGTCATTTCACATCTTTGCAGTACTCTATACATTCAGGTTTATCCATAGGTACAAGTAACACCTTATAGAACTTCTTAGTAAACCTAGTGTTAAACATTTAAGCTTTTTTCCATTATTCGTACTTCAATCGTCGAATATCGCGACCATTCTCGAAATTTTTTGGGAAGAGGGAAAATTTTTTTGGTTTTATTAAATTAAAAAAATTAATTTACAAACGGAAAAATTGTAATATTATGCTATTCTGTAGGCAATGTTGTAAGTCGTAGCAATTACAGGCAGTGTTGTAAATAACAGTTTATGGTTTAAAATAGTTTAATAAATCTTTTTAACGTACTCTTTAAATACTGAAATTAAAATGGTTCATCTATAAAAAAAACTTAAGAATTTATTGTGTTCGCTGTTAAATGTAGATGCTAATTAGCTAAAAATCATTTTTACTTTCCTAAAAGAGCAAAGAGTAAATTAGCGTTCCTTTAGTTTCCACGGCAAAAAATATGAACGTCCTTCAGGCTGAGACTTCAATACAGCTATAAATTATACCGCGTATACTGTAATTCTCCTAAACATTTTACTCTTCTTTTTAACTAAAATAAAATAAATACAAACTAGATTTTCTACTTCCAAGACTTTTATTGAGATAAACCAAGAAACGAGATTTTTCCAGAAACCAATTATTTTCAGTTTGTGATAGGAAATTGATCGAAATTGTAAACGTATCTTGCGACAAAAAGACTGCGCTAATGCCCAGTATGCTTTATAATAACGTACATCATTTTATAATATACAACAAAAAAATAACAAATTTCAATAAAGAGTTGTTTAAAATTCTTACCATAAAATTTTGCTCACAAAATTCAAAAAACAACTACCGTAAATCGGGGCTACATTGATCCATTTTTAAGTCTTCTATAAAATTCTCGTTTAAAATAATTTGCTCTTTAGTTAAATCAGTATTTGTACTAATTAAAATATTTTAGAGAAATAGTTTCGAATTTTAATTTTGATCAGAATAGATACTTTGTTATATTTCGATTATCTTAATTATCGAGCCAAGTATCCTTATAGGAAGATAATACTTTGAACTACTATTGAAGATGTTTGTATTGTGATAGTATTGAAGATACACTATAAAGCGGAAATTGAGTAACATTATAGGAATAAGGTTAGCAGTGCCGGCGGAGCCCAATCTACAAATTCTTCTGCTACTTAGCAGGTAGTCCACCCTGGAAAAATGATGAAATTAAGTTTTTATTTGCATGATCTCATAAAAACGATCTATTAAAATAAGTGTAATGTATATTTATCGTGCAGGATTTAGTATACCAAAAATTGCTCAAGTAGATTAAAAAATCGAACCTAAAAATTTAACTTTTTACGTAATAATTTAAGATAATAACGCCAAATTTAAGACAAGTAATAAGTGAATTAAACAAAATAAACCAAATAAAAAGAACACAAGTGGATATGATACAGTAGCAAAACAAATTAGTTCCACTACTTCTGATCTATCGGGGTACTTGCACTGAAAATAAACCTCTTGACGCGATATTTGCAAAGGCGCAGGCTATTTAATACTGTCGAGGACAAAAATATTCTATTAATATTTCAGATTATCTTTTTGGTTGTGATTATTAATCGTACTATTAGTGAAGCTAATGATTTTTCTACACATGTATTACATAATGTAATATGTAGACACTAACATACTCTTATAACATTGTAAAGATAAAATAAAATAAAAATAATCATGATAGTATTTTTTGTATTGGTAAGGGTGCCATCTTGAGTGCATTGTTTTGGGGATCAAATACCTTAGATCTAGCACTGACTAATAAAAATGATAAAAATATATTGGGGATATTTTGCACTATTTTTTTATTTTTATATATGAAGTTGCTTTTATTTATAGTGCAAAAGAGCGGAGTACCCCGCTTCACTTTACGGTACATCTAAAGTCAGTTAGTGTACTTTTTCAAAAAGATTTAAAATGCAGATTACGTAGATAAAAGAACAAAGAACCATTTTTATCCATAAACTGTACATTACATCACATTCACATTCATCAGGTTTGCTTAATCAAGAAATTATCCGATAAACCTCAGTTTATTAAATTTTCTACATTTTTAACCATGTAATTTATATTATGAGTATTACACATAAAGTTTCTCTCGTTACTGTATAACTTATTTTGATAATTTCAGAGTGTAGCTATGATCGAATCGAATTTACTGCCCGATAGAATTACGTGCTTTGAATGTTCGTAAGTATTCAACTTAATTTAAACTTTAAAAATAAACTTAATGTTTAAAAACTTGTGTTTTTAATACAAATTATAATTTAAACGCTTGCGGTCATTATTCTATTTTCAATTTTATGGTAATATTTTTCAATTATTTTAGAACACCCCCATGCACAAAATTTATTATAATTAGATGTACACTACCGTTCAAAAGTTTGGAAGCAGTAGGAAATTTCAAATAAACCCATAAAATAAGTATTTCACTTAAAAATCAACAGTTTTATAAATAAATAATTAAAGAACGTATTCTCAAACAAAATTAACTTAATTATTTAAGGTCAAATTAAATTTTAGCTTTCGGCATTTTATTTATTAATATTGGAAAATATTCTATGCTGAAACGTTTCCACTATGCTTGAAATAATTATTTCCAAAGTTATGATGTAGTATTGGGTTAGAAACGATTTTCCAATTTCTGCTCAATTGATTCCACATTAGTTTAATGGAGAATAGATCAGGCAATTATGATATTTTGACTTTCAAAATATCTATTATTTTATTCTTCTCTCGGTGCCCATCCTCTTCGGATGTTGGAGTGAACTTAGCCGAAGCCAAGTTGACTCTACCAGGAAATACAATTAATGGGATGGTTTCCCGTTGCCTTCCCATGGTCCACAGATTGATATTAAACTTTTGCTCACAGCAGTGTATCCGACGCGACTAGAACGCGAACCGCGGTCTATCGCTTTCTAGTCAGCCGGTGTATTCCTTAAGCTATACGCTATTATTTTATTATTATTTTACAAAAATAACGTGGTTGACCCAATAACATATACCTCAACGGTATGGCATGTTTTCGAAGAAGCTTTAGCGGTCTTATTTAGTTTTCCATCTATTTTCACCAAAATGCTAGGTTTACTATTATCTAAGCACCGTTGGGATAGCATTAGCTTCTAAGGATGCTCTTAGAGTGGATGCGTTTTGGTGCAAATTGTGTTCATCTCAAGGTGTAATTGAAGCTTATATTATGTGAATGATGTGATAATAGTAAAGGATAGAATTTCTAATGAACGCAATTAGGACAAAAACACATCTGCGATACGAGCAGTGTAAGGCCCTTTAGTATTTCAAAAAGCAAACAAATATTCGTCTAAGTATTGAAACTGTATATTTGAAAATTTGATGTTATTTCTCCATAAAACTTCATGCCATCGTTCTGTCGTTTAATTTTTATATTTTGTAGCTAAATTTAGTCATTTTACTTGTGTTAATGTTTGTTATTCTAGCAGCTATACATCTTCTTAGACCGATAAAGAGTAGAGGTTTCTTAACAGTATTAACTGAAACTTCGTTTTACGTGTTTCATTCAATGCAATAGCAATTTTTGCACCTGTTCGACTTTAGTTTCGTTTGGATAGCACTGTAATGAAACTCGGTAGCGTATTTAAAAAATCCCTATAAAAGGAGCAAACCAGATTATTTTTCAGAACCTCATTAATCCATTCATGCGCGTCAGTAGTAAAGAGATAACTGACAAATTCCAAAAAATAAAAGAAATTCAAAACTTTTTTCAAACTCAAACTTATTTAAATTTTAAAACCGCTTGGTAAACATTATTTTTATCACGGAGGGTTTTAGGGATACAATCCGAATCATCTTTGGAGAAGGGGAGCTATTGCTCCCTTGCACTCCTAAATACGTCACTGAAGTTGTTTCATGACTTGCGATGTCGTTTGGTCAACCAATCTGGAGGGCCGAGATTTTCTGTTAGAGCTTTCTCCCTTAGTCAATATGTATCGGTTTTAGGGTGATTGACATTTAATCACAGTCTAAATTTCTCACAATTCTTGGCTTTAATAATAGGTAAAGTTTCCATCAGTGTAATAATTCTTAAAGATTTTGCAACATTTTTTCAAAACAGTGATGGAATTATATTTTCAAATTTTATTTTTAATTTATGCATCAGAAAACTTTTGTTAGCGAAAATCGGGTATTAAATAAATTAGTTTAAATCAATAATGGTAGATACGTCCATAGGCCCGTCCTTCGAAAAATAAATATAATGGGTGGGATTTTATTTGTTGTAGTAGTTTAAGAAACCCCACTCATATCACTATATTTTTGAAGTTATCAATTAACAACTTTTACTTTACACAAATTTATTCGGTAGTCAATATCAATAAATATTAGGAGTATTATATAATATTTTGGCAAAGAACTACCGCATATTATCATCATGTTAGACAATGCTTCTACTTTAATAAATATAAAGTGTAGAATCTATTTTAATTTTTTACGTAAAGTAAGTAAAACTAACTTTATAATGAACACATAATAAAGTTTTGCTTGTTTGTTTACTGGGCGTTCCTTTTGTTGTGTTCTAAAATCTAGGCCACATAATTATTATGCACTATATTACACTCTCCGTTCTATATCTTCTCTACAAGAAATTATTTTTAGGAAATGGTGGAGATCCGAAGATTTAAATCCCATATTCCTTTGGTTTAAAAATAAAAATTTTGAAGATGATTATCGCAAACAATCTGATAAAGAGTTTCAGTATTATATTGCAACTGCAACTTTAGTTTTTATGGTAATGTACATCATGCAAGTTTCTACAACTGTCCTTTACAAGTAAGTATTTTTATTAAGAGGCGGACGTTTTTCAAGAAGGCAAAATGTCTTCAACAGGTGGCGTGGCAATAGAAAAGTAACAAAAATTAAACAATTTTTGCAGATGGGGTTTTTGCTAATATAATATTCACATTAATATTCACAGATATTTACAGAGTTCACAGATGTAAAAGTATGCATTTGATATCCAACTCATTCTGAGATATTCGCAGCAAACTGTTTAGTAATACGAGTTGAATTCAGGAAGGAACTTTTCACTGATGTAGGAAGTTAATCTTTCTCAATTAAAATGACAAAATTCCCTCAATTTATTTTTACTGTAATTTTTTATGTACTATTTTTAGTGGAAAACTAATACATAAAGTTTTTATGATATTTTATTGGACTTTTTCACAACAAATCAAATACTACACAAAAAATACTTACTGTTTAAGAAGTGCCATCAAAGATAATTTCGGTTCTCATTATATCTTAGTAAAAAGATTTTTTTTCATTCACAAAAGTTTGTTTTTTTGCTTTTCTATTGTCTCGCCACTTGTTGATAACATTCCGACCTCTTAAAATAAGATCCCTTATATTGTATTTGAATAATGGATTATTATTTACTGGTATTAGTTTTTTCTATAAACCAAATGAAGATTTTATGTTATCTCCTTTCGTAAGGTATAGCTATTTATATAATATGTTTGTTTTTGTTTACAGGAATGTTGTATTTCATGGTACTTTTGGATCTACATTGATTGTTTTATTAATTTTTGTATATTTGAGCTGCTTTCCTGGACGTCAATGCTCATTACGTAATTGTAATATACAAACAAGCAATTTTCAAACTTGTGTGTCACAGAAGGCCTTTGTCGCAAAAAGTTTAGAAATTCGACTGGCAATTTTTTTAATTTCAACAATTCTTATATCTTCTTGTTCTATAATTACACTGGTTAGTAAATTTAATATTAAATACATTTTATTTCAATCAAAAATCGATATTTATTGCTTATATTGCAAATAAGTCACGCGAGAAAAATTTTAGCTCGCTAGCCCGTAGGGCGAGTAGGGTAATTTTCTTCAAATAATTAATTCATTGTATTATCTTCAGCTTAATATTCAAGAAGAACCAATTTTAATTTCATCGTCAGGACCTTTAAATATGACAAGTTTTAAAAACTCTACCGAAATGGTATCATTAGCTATGGCGAATATACCAGTAAGTACATAGGTAATTTTAAATATTATTAAATTTATAGGGTTCGCCAATACAGATGATTTATACTAGCCCATAAGATAAACGTAATATTAGCCGCAACGTAAACAATATCCAAACACGGGAATCCAATAAAATTGGTGCATGAATAGACAGTTAATAGACACCATCCAATTACACTATTGATTTGACACTAATTCCGCGTATTGATAATCAATCAGACGGGTGAAGTAAATAGCCGAATGTAATAAAATTCACTGGCTCTACATTCACCCATCCATCTATGGTTCTACCATCCTACACACACCAAATGTCACTATTGCCCACAGATACATTTTTGTAAATAGCAAAAATATTTAGCTTTCCTTCGCGAGCTATATTTAAGAATACGATGACTTATAGTTAGATACGCACATTTAAAATCATATTATACAGTCAAACCTGTATTTATGCGAAATTTTGATGTACTTTTTTTTGTCTGCGTTTTTTTCGTGCGAAGTACGGTATAAGTGTGAGCTGTAAACAAGTGCGAAGTAGCTTTTTTAAATGATGAAAGTAATTTTTAACCAGTTTTCTACAACAAAATCCGCGTGCTTGCTTGTTTTAAATGCGCGTTATGGAATCTAAATATGTACTAAATAAAACATTAAAAATGTATTTAAAAAATTTAAACTTAAAAATGTTTTACGTAAATGCTGTGTAAATTAAATTTTTCCTTGGTTGAAAATTTTTTTTATGAATAAATTTTATTTCTTTGAATTTAACGAAAGAAAACAATAGATAATTGGCAAAATAATATACAATTTAAAAAGAATCCAACAAAAGTCTACCTAATATTACATCACATTACTAAGAATGTTACTATGTGTACATATTACATTACTTACCATCCATCACATTACATAGTTTATAATTGTCCTGTATTTTCACCGTTATGCTGAGTTTGCGAATCTAAATTCAAGGCAATTTCAAATATTTTTTATGTTGAGCTTTATTTATGCGGTCCTATTTACCGCATAAAAAAATTTTTGTTTAAATGTGTTGTAAATAATATTATAAAACTACTTCAAACATGCACCGATTTATTGGAAAAAACGCCGAAACTTTATAAATTGCAAAAATTGCCAAACACTTCAGTGTTTATTATTTTTTATTTGTTTAACGGCCTATTAAAAACCATCCGTACCTATTGGCGAACCCTTTATAACTAAGTAATACTTTAATTTTAGACTTGTCTGTATAGTTCCATTTTATCTCTCACTTCAATATGGGTATTCCTAAAAATGGGTTTTGTACTAAAACTAATATTAATGATTGTGTCTACCACCACACATATCTGCATATACAGTAAATCAGAAAATTTTCAAAACTTTAACTATTTGCTTCCTAATAAGTAAGTATCCAGCAAACTAAATATGCTTTTACAGTTCTTAGACCTACGGATGCTCAGCAAACTTTGAATAAGTCGCTCTCAATTTCTCATGATTGCACACCGCACAGTCAAATCAAAAGTTAATGTTCATAACAATATTATTGCATCCAGAAATAAATTTAAAAATCGAGCTTGGCAGTTCATTTCAGAATTTCCTTCTAAGCATTTAAAAATGAAATAAAAAAACAAAACAATAATTTTAGCCCACTGTGTACTATTTAGTACGTGACACAAACCATTCACCTTAAATTTTTCAATTAAATGAAGAAAAATTTATTTATCTACACAAAAAGATCTCTTGTAATTTTTTGATAAAATTAGTCATTCTCTAAATATACCTACCTACAAAAAGTAAATTCTCACTTCTTTAGCAACCCCTAAAATGATAAGTGTCCTTAAATTAAGGGTAGACCAGAAAGGAAAGTATTCTATGCCGAGTTTCGTCGACCCCTAATTATTTCCCCTAAATTAGTAAAAGTCTATTGATTTCGAAAATTTTAAATTTATGTTTAAGGTTTCCCCATCTTCCATTTGAAATTATAATTTCAATTGCTCTCGTAGTAATTGTAATATTGTATTACATACTGGACAGGCAAATGGAGTTCACATCTAGAACCGATTACTTATGGAAATCTAAACTTATGGTGGAACAGGACGAAGTTGAAACAATGAGAGGAATTAATAAGGTAGAAGATCCTACCTATAAAGAGTCATTTTTTATGTTAATAATTAACTATTTTTTGAATAGATTTTATTGGAAAATATTTTACCTGCACACGTAGCGGAACATTATTTAGCAGTCCGAAATACTAGTCAAGACTTATATCACGAGAGATATTCTTGCATAGCTGTTATGTTCGCGTCGATACCAAATTTTAAAGAATTTTATGATGAAACGGACGTAAATAAACAAGGCTTTAGAATGCCTTAGATTGCTCAATGAAATTATATGTGAATTTGATAAGGTAATTTATAACCATTAAATATTCGCATACAACTCCAAAAAGTTATGTTTTAGTTGCTTTCTAAACCAAAATTTAGTTGCATAGAGAAAATTAAAACTATTGGCAGTACATACATGGTTGCAGCCGGTTTATGTCCAGGAAAAGAAGACGGAGATGAGGTACGTCTTATATTATCTAATTAAATATTATTTATAAAAGAATATTTTCTTTATCACACG
The DNA here is from genome assembly GCA_036346125.1 of Lycocerus yunnanus. Classification (NCBI taxonomy): domain Eukaryota; kingdom Metazoa; phylum Arthropoda; class Insecta; order Coleoptera; family Cantharidae; genus Lycocerus; species Lycocerus yunnanus. The sequence goes on along the minus strand of JARFIX010000074.1, from coordinate 1,863,264 downwards.
CTTAGCAGCTGAGCAGTAAGGTAACAATTAAAATTTATATTTTTGTTAATGTCCACGTGAAAGGCAATAATAATATTTATGAAATTGTAAGAACTATCTGACAAGAGTTAACTAACCCTGATTCGAAAATACATTTTTTCCTATAAAAATTGCTTTATTAAATGAAAGAACAGAAAAATACAAGCTCTTTAAGGTGAGAATAAATTTAGTCTGACTTCTAATAAGGCCACAATTCAATTTTAAATATTACAAATTTCCCATAAGAAATACATGTAAAGTGTATTATTGTCAAATATGGTAAACATTCTATCACCCGTCCGTACGCTGGAAGTGTGTCTTCAGCCACAAGCGGTGGGGAGCTACCTAAGGTAAATAGAAAATCTATTAGATAAGTAAATAGAGTATTCTATTCCCAGCTCCCAGAAATCCGTCGGGTCAACATCCACACTTTGCCGAGTTGGACTGTTGTAGAGGGATATTTTTAATGAGTGATTATCAAAACGGCTTAAAAAAGAGCGAAGCGGAGTGAAGCTGATGCTGCGAAACTCGGTTTTGACAAACGCAACTACAGCAAATCTGGGATTCGCCCTAAAAATTTATTTTTCCAAAGCTACAACTACAAATTTTATTTTTTTATTTGTTAATGAGACCCTTATCTTTCACAATTCGTTGTAAAAATTGAAATTCAGATATCTTAACTGTCACCACAACCTATTTTAATTTCGATGGGCGGGGTTACAGTTCAAAAGAGCCTATGACAAAATTCATTCTAAATTAATTTTTAAAGCCGTTTTTAACCAAATTTTTAAACCGTCCGCAAAATTATATTTTTATTGTAAAATGTGAAAATGTTGAAAAAATCAATATTACTTCCCACGAACCATTCATCGATGGCAGTTAATTTCCAAAATGGAACTTGAGCAGTAGAATTCGATTCTCATATGGGATTAGTGGTTAAGAACTATACAAATTATTAACATTCGCAAATCACTTTTGTGAATTCGTTTCGGGTGGACTGTCAAAACTTGTGAGCGTTGCTTTTGACACGTGCTAAGCTCATTAAAAACATCCTGAAGCGGCTCCAACTCGAAAAGTTTGAAAGTTGACGCGGCAGATCTCAGGAGCGACTGACTCGTTTCTAACGCTGCTCTAGTTGGCCTCCTTAAGGTAGAACCGCTAGTATAAATCTGCACGGACGGTCATGAAAATGCATAAAATTATTGCGCAATATTACGCAATAATACACTTACATGTATTTCTTATGGGAAAATTGCAATTTTCAAAATTAAATTGTGGCCTTATTACAACTCCGACAAGATTGATCCTCACCTTAGAGAGCTTGATTTTGTGTTCTTTCGTTTGGTATAGCCATTTCTATAGGAAAAGTGTATTTACGATTCCGGGAATCTTAACTCTACCCAATAATGCTTGTTCAATAATTAATAATAAACCACTAATTTCTTAGGTTGGTGCAGATTCCACCTATTTGGTTTCAAAAAAAATTTTTAAAAAACAACTGTAACCTACAGCCCAATCTACCTTTTCGTGCAGATTCCACCTATATTTGGTATAAACTCTGAAAAAATAGAATTTTAATTAGGTCGAAAGTGGCATTGTGGAAAAAATCACTACTTTTTTTATGGTTTCTCTAATAAGGTTTTTTGATCCACCTTCCTACGATTCATACGCCACCCTGTATATATCTTATCTACTTATGAACTTAAGGGCTTATAGGCTTAAAAATTAAAAGATTACATTTCTGACCAGTCTACCTGCCCGATGGCAGCGGTGGAATCGTCATGTGGGATTATAAAAACCCTTGACCATCGGTGGAATCGGACACCGCCCCAAATAATAACTTATTCTGTGGAACTTTCTTGACAACAAATCTAATTTAAAAAAAAACATAATTTTTAATATAATTTAGATATTTTAACTTATAATAAAATTAAACTAGTACATATATTTTGAAAATGTTCTAGGATACTAGTCGAAAAGAAGAATATTTAACAACTACTTTGGTAGAATATGGTATTGCACTAATGAGTAGTTTGGATCAAATAAATAGGGATTCTTTCCAGAGATTCCGGCTAAGAGCTGGTAAGTAATAAAAAAGTAATACATGCATAATGTCAGAATGCTTTTTTAAAATGTTTTATTATTATTTAAATTTCGTGTGCTTAAGTTTGTCAGTGCTAATTCAATATTTCTTATGCATTTTAAACTTTTTGTTATATCAGGCATAACAAAGGTGTTTTTCATTTGGTTACAGAATTTCTTTGCTTTCAAGCTCCTTCTTAATTTTCAGTATTAGGGCATTGTGATAACATCTCTGTTGTCCTGCCCTGTTAAATTTGTCACTACATTAAATTACAAAATAATTAAATAAATAACTTTATCCATTCAACTAAAATTTGTGACTAAAAAGTGCAACAGAATGCAATTGTGCATAAACCATGGTTCTGTTTTCATCACGTTCCCGTCTTTGAATATTGTCTAAATCCACCTTTATTGTTCATCTAATTTAAACTGATTGTGTAATTCCAAGCGGAATGCTTAATCAAAAAGATCCGAATATATTTTTAAATTTTTAAAAATTTAGTAGCTTTGATATGCTGTAAAATCGAAGATACGTATAAAATGTCAATGTTTTGTTTAAGGAATAAATCATGGTCCTGTGATAGCCGGTGTAGTCGGTAAGCTCAAATACCCCAAATACGATATTGGGAGTAAAAATACCCCGTTAAATTTGTTCAGTGGATTCACTTGTGGGGGTTTTTAATCGATTCATATAACGATTTATGAAAAAACTTGCAAAAAATTCTCATAAATGGTTCTGTTTTCTTCATCACGTTCCCGTCTTTGAATATTGTCTAAATCCACCTTTATTGTTCATCTAATTTAAACTGATTGTGTAATTCCAAGCGAAATGCTTAATCAAAAAGATCCGAATATATTTTTAATTTTAAAATTTAGTAGCTTTCGTATGCTGTAAAACGAAGATACGTATAAAAATGTCATGTTTTTGTTTAAGGAATAAATCATGGTCCTGTGATAGCCGGTGTAGTCGGTGCTCAAAAACCCCAATACGATATTTGGAGTAATACCGTAAATGTTGCTTCAAGAATGGATTCCTGCGGAGTACTGGGTCGAATTCAAGTAACAGAAAATACTGCAAAAATTCTCATGAACGTAGGATATTCTTGCGAGTGCCGTGGACCTACCTATGTGAAAGGAAAGGGTACTTTAATTACGTATTTCATAAAGACGCCATTTGATGACAAATAGTACCATCTTTGAAATATTATGGAGTAATTTTCTGCAATTACAATATTGTCTCTATCAATATTATCATTTTTGGATAACTGCTGTCTACAAAAAGAACTGCAAATTTATATGCGATACTGGTAGTGCATAATATTTTAATGTTTTAATATTCGTAATTTTCAAAATTATCTTGAAATTTCCAGAAAAATTCCAAAAAAAAATCAATTTATTATATAAATGTATTAGGTAGCATTTGTCATTTTTTGATAAACGTATTGTTAACTAAAGCTACGAGAGATTACTTTAATACTATTTATTTTACCTAGTTTGTAACTTTATTCTTTTTAGAAGTTTGTAAACTTTTAAACCGAGTTCTAAGCTCTTATAATATAGAATATGTAGTTTTATTGGACGTAACTTCAAAATCCGTTGATATTATAAAATATGTTTTGCTGGAAGGCTATATTAATATTTCGACAATTACAACGTAATACAAAAACATAGAAGAGCTTTTTTAGAAGTGACATTGAAATAATTCTGAACGATTGAAAATTTTGGGCAATGAATGGAATATTACAAGTGATATTCTCAAACGTCAAATTGTAAAGAACAAGGTGCCTGTCACACATTATGTAGTATTGCGAATGAATATGGACATAATCACTATAGCAGATACAAATGTATCGAGTGTATGTTATAATACAGAGGTGGACAACCTTTTTGTAGTCAAGAGCACTGTTTACCTATAAAGTTGTGGAAAGATAAAGAAAGACGATAATAGCAATTTATTTCTTTATTTAAATCAAGTTTTTCAGTAAAATTTCAAAAATCAAGATGATCGCCTCTTTTCCACAGAAAAACAAACTAAATTAGAAAAAGTTACACAATTGAGCATTTATTCTGCACAAATTACGTATAGATTAAGCGCTAAACCTAACATTGTGCAAAAAAGATGCAACTTTTATGTCGAGGATTTTGTTCAGGTAAACAATCCAATTCTGCAAGTTTAGGTACCAATTTCATATTTGAGAAGCTTATTTTCAAAGTGTAATATGTGCAGAAACCTCATACAGTATTTGATACTGGTGTGGTATTCTGTTTGGGGTGTTTGGAGTTGCTGTTCGTTCGCGATGTCTTTTAGGATCCTTTGTTTCTATTAAATGAGAAAGTCTTACATTATAATTCATCAGATTGTTATCCTTATAAAACTGCTGATTAACACAAAGCATGGTTTGCTTTCCAACATGTACATTCAAATTTCTTATTATGCGGATGGTTACACAGTTAACTCCAATTCCTCAACTGGAAATCACTAGCAGCATATCTACACAAGGATGTAAACTTGTTTAGTAATGGTTAATAGAAGTAACGGTTCTCCAGAATAGGCATGGCCTACCCTAAATTTGTGCGCATCAAATCATTTTTTTTCGGTTTAAAATAATTTATTATTTATAAAAATTTTATTTTTTATATAATATATTTTATTATTTTATGGCTAAATACTCTCCAATGGGGAAGGCCTTTATCCATCAGTGGATTAAAACAGGCATATAGTGATATTTTATTACTTATGCAGTTTTTATTTTTCCATTCAAAATATTGCAATAATACTACTTTATCATCAGGTATGAAAACCATCAAGTGTAATACACTTCGGCATATTGAAACATCAGCCCAAAGATCAATCCTATAAAAACTTTATGGGATTATCTTAAGCAAAATATAAGAAATCGTATAAAAATTACTTAAAAACTGCGTTTCTAGAAGAATGATCCAATATTCCGCTTTTGGTAAAGCAAAATCTAGTTGGTTCAATGCATAGGCCTATTATAATAATGCCCAGGGCAATCTTAATAAATATAAAAAAAACTCTCTATTTTTATCTTTTAATATGACTGCGCAAATACTTACTGGAAAACGTTTATTGCAATACAAGTGAAATTTATTTTTTTGCCGAAAGTATTAGAATTTTTGATAACTTTTTTAGTATGATCGTTAGTGTAAGTATGGAAATCAATGTTTTATAAATAATTTTTGAAATTACTTATTGCTGAAAGGAATGAGAACGATTTTAATTGGAAATCTTCAGGTGCACGAATACTTTTTACGGTCACTGGTGTATGTAAAGGGCAGCAACTGCATCCCTCTCTTTAAATATTTTGATAATCCTGATTGGCTGGAGGACATGTTGCAGTTTGAAAATAAAAACATACATGACTTATTGCAGTTTGAGAATTTAGTAGGACTAGCAATGATTTATTATAAAGGTTATAAAACCGACTTGTAGAGAAGTCAGACTATATATGACATCCGTAACTAAAATTTTCAATTTTTGGACATGTTGGGTTTTGAAAATAAGCTCCTCATATAAAATAATCCCAAAATTATGCACAATATTGTGCAGATCTTGAGTACACAAATTGTGCACATTTCTAGAACAAAAATAGGTAATATTTAACTACACTGTTACACAGAAGATTAGTATAAGCTTCTAAATATTTCCATAACAAAATTGTGTAGCTTTTCACTAATTACCTGACTGCTCGACAGTAAAGACTGGCTTATGTTTTTCACGCGTATCTGAGTATATATGTATGTACATATGCATCTACATATGTAGTATGTATGTGGAATTCTTTATACCCTCAAAGTATCCCAACGGCTGGATGGATTTTAATCAATAAGGTGTCTATCGATTAGTCTAAACCGTGTGGTGGTTATAGGCTAGGCTTTGTTTTGAATTAAATTAAAATAAAAATAGTTAAAATTCGTAATAATTAGGTTAATTTAAAAATTGAAGAATGTGTTAAAACAAATGTCAGATGTCATGAAACATTGATTTTGATTGGCTTCGTTGGCGATTGCACTTGTAAGTTGTGTTGTAACACAATTTTTTTTTATCAAAACAGTATTTATAAATAGGAAGTAACAATATATTAATAAAACAAAACTAAAAAGTCGCCAAAAAAAAAATAAATTAAAAAATCAAAAAAAGATAGAAACAAGAAGACGTAGGAACATATAGTAAAAATTCTTTATCCTTAAATTAAAATAGTGATTTTTATTATCCGTCTTGAGTCTGCCAGTTAAAAGGTAATGTGAAAGGTGAATATGATAATTAATTTCAGGTGGAGGTATCAGATTCATATTTTACTTGCTGCGACTCCTGATAAATGTCCTAATATAAAAAGATTATCTTCAATGTTTGATTTGTAATCTGTAGGTACATAAAATGTGTATATCTTTTGATGACATGTGCTATAAATGCAGACAGAAGAAGAAAAAGGAGCTCCAGCAAGCAGAAATTAAAGGAAAGGGGACAGACAGAGGAAAATCTAGTGCCGGCCATCTGTCCCGTACTACTATGGCCATCACTCCCGAATAAGCTGGGTAAGATGGCCAGATAAAAACATGTTTTTTTTAAATAAAATTTTATGTATGTTCTTTCCATTATAAGAATATCTTTATGTTGATTTTCTAAAGACCGATTGTTATGGATCTTCTTAAAAATAAAAGTTTAATTATGATCTTAATATTTTCAGTTTTATTTAAGCTTAGAAAAACAATGGCCACTCTAATAAATTTACCCTAGTATTTTAAACAATGAATTCAAAGTGTAAAAGTATTGCTCTTATAAAGAAAAACACAATATTATGTGCAAAAGTTTTGATAGAAGAATTAACTCATAGTTTAGAACATCAATTAGAAAATAATTTTAACAAAAGAGTGTGGGTATGAAAAGGGCTAGCTAGAAGAAGCGCTCATGGTATCTCTAATGTGATTTTAAAAGTATAAAAAATTTTACGGTTGTTTCTTCTCCTCATTTAGCGCACATTAATAATTTAATCTCCCTCACAGAAAATAATATTATAAGCTAGCGGTTGAAGACGTCACAGAATACAGAAAAAATACGGTACTATCACGAAACGTTGGAACGGGTGCTAAAACGATATGTCTGGACGGGTTTGGTAATTACGAAAGTGGAAGTACCAACTTGCACCAGTAAATAGGATTGTTTTATATTCCCTAAACTGGATTTGTTACTAAAATCAACACTGGAATTTAGTATTATTATTATTTATTATTATTAACGGGTTGTGGTTTGGGACCCACTGCACTGAAGCTTAGCTTATTGTGCCCCACGTTCCAAGTTTTTACTCCAACAAGTGCGTCTCCTCAACAAAGTCGAGTATGCATTTGAAGGGTGCTTGCGCAATCTCCTCAGCTTCCGGGAAAGGAACACCAAGGTGTCGTAGCCTTTTACTAGCTAAGGCCGGACATTCACATAAGATGTGGCGAGGGGTTTCCTCTCTTCGCCACACTTCCTACAAGTGGAGTCTTCCACTAACCCCATATTCTTGAGGTGTCTGTTAAGGCAGCAGTGTCCTGTGAAAAGTCCTACTATCCTTCTTAATTGGTTCTTGCTCAGTATGAGAAGTTTGTTCCTCCTAGCCTCGCTTAGGGGGGCCCTTATGAACATCCGCGATTGCCTCAGTCCAGCTAGGCCCGCCCAGTAAGCAAGGTGTTTTTCTTTCAGATTGTCTCTGATTCTCCTCTTTGCGGTCTTATATGAGATTCCGCATGAGGTTCTGGGCCCATGAGGTTTGTACTAGCGGCTCTCCTAGCTAGAGTCCGCTTCTTCATTTCTTTGAATCCCTGATGTCCCGGCACCCACATCAGCGTGACGCTGTTGCCGGTGTCCAGTTTCATCAGGGCGTCCTTGCATTGTTTGACAACCTTGGAGTTTGTTTCAACCCTTCCAAGACCTTTAGCGCCGCCTGGCTGTCCGACATGATGCAGATGCTCCTGTTTTCACAGTTCTTCAACAGTCTGGAATTTAGTACCAAAACATATGTTTACACGAGGAAAGCACTAAAATCCAGTACTAGGTTTAGAATTATCCTGCTAGGGCGCCAAGAGTTACAATCAACGTAAGAAAACAAAAATTTAAATGAAGAATTTTTATTATAACTCCATGGAAAAGTTTAACAAATTATAAAGAAGGGGTTACCGATAACAATAAAAAAATAATGATGCAGATTGAATTAAACTGAAGGTTCAAATTTAATTAAAAAAAATAATACAACCCAATGATGTCGTATTTGGTTTCTCACACCCTTGAGAGTGTTACTTTCGGAACCAAATTTCCGTTTCCAAAATTTAAGCTATGAGAGTTACAACAAACCCCTGCTAAAGGAATGTAAAAGTGAAAAATGTCCAACAAAAATTGGTATTGACTAAAATTACAAAATTAATCACAATGGTCTATATGTGACCCGTCTGTATCCAAAGATATGGTTGACATAAATGGTATTTACTCAAAAAGGTGCAGAAACCAATTTATAATGAGTTAAAAAAAAATCTTCCTGGAATCGATGTTTGATTTGTATCTTAATAAATCAACTTGTAGATCATAAAACAAATCTGTGGTGGTTCAATAGCCTGGAATGCTCCTCGCTACGAGTTCAAAAACAGTTGACAGATATTGAAATAAAAATTTTTGGAATCAAAAAAAAACTAAAAAATTTAAAAATCAATCTTACAAAAATGCAAAGTATCGATTAAACAAATCAGCACAGTTATTAGTTTTTTTTTTAATATTCAATTTCAACTGCTTTAATATAAAATGTGGTCTTTTATGAATCTTTATCAGCCAGAATATTTTAAAATCTCATACCAAAATTATATTTATCTTTGTATCGAGTATTTAAAATTTAATGTAACACTTTAATAGTTTTTAGATTTAAGAAAATTTAATTAGCGAAGCAAGATGACATTTGTAACGCTACAAGTAACTCAAGCCTGTATTTTTTGTTTAACATAAAATTTTGATATATATTTAAAAAAAAGAGGAAATATAGAAAAATTCTCAGCAGCAAATTCTTGCTCGATATGTATTTGAGTTTAAAATAATTTGTTATATTTGCTCTTATTACACAGCAGAAATTGTTTTCAAATATATATTCAGTTGTCATACTTTTATTTACTTCAATGCTTATAGTTGGATTTGCAAAAAAAATCTGTATTACCTACTTACTTTTAATTAGATTTAAAATTTTTTCCAAGAAAAATTTTTTTCAGTGTGCTAAAATCTAGCAGGTAGGGATAAGCCACGGTTATTAAAAGTATATTTATTAACCCTGCGGAAAAGCAGGACAGGCAGGCATAATATTTATAATAGATTTTAACATAAAATTACTTATATTTTTAATTTCACAGTTTATAGTACAATTGTTATATTAAAAAAAACATATTTACATAACCATAAATAACAACAAAAATATTAATTATACTTGTACTTTAATTTGCTCCGTATCAGTTCTTCAGAATTATGTGACATATCTACCAATATTTTTAAAATTTTCATTAAAATTCTAATAATAATAATTATTTATCCTAAGACGTTTAGTATCAACAAAAAAAGTTAATTTGGCAATTATAAACACCCTATAATTATAAACTACAAACAAATTCAATTACAAAAATTAAGAATTTGATAAAGTAACTAAAAAAACGAATCTCAGCTATTTCCGTGATGTTGATATTGAATTTGTTGATGTGAATTTGGATAATCCATTACCAAGACTTGAGAATCTGGTTGAGACTGACTATCTGAATTATTTGAATCGATTGTTTCAGTGTCATATTTTACACCTCTTTTAAATCGCCCATATAAAGATGAATATGGAAGATTGTAGTGAATTGCTGCTTGATTTATCGACATATGCCCCAGTCTGCAAAAAAGTATATTTTTATTATCGTAAATGTTTATTATTACTTGTTGAAAATATATGTTGAATAAAATATTTTAAAAGGTTTCAGGTTTAATAACATTTGAAAAAAAAAAAAAATTTATTATTTTTTTAACAATTTTAATGAAAGTTTAAAATATTTTATTCAACATATTTTTATTATCTTCTAGAATTTCGAGTATACAAATTTACAGTTATATTTGTATTGAAGACATATTAGCATTTTAGAGTATTTATAAATGTTTTGGTATAGCCAATAAGTTCACAGGAAATTTGAAGGACTCTTGATGAACAACAAACAAATTACTTGCAGTAAGCAAGGAAATATTGTCGAAAAAACTTCAATATTCGAAAATTCATTTTAATAATTTTTTATTAGGGTGTAACATTAAGATAAAGCTACAGTTTAGAATATTGCTTTCAATTAAATCAAATAACATTTATTGCGTACATGGGTTGTGGATATGTTAAAAAATAACTTTGGATACCTACGATAATGTATTTTATAAATTATGTGTTTATATTATGTGTTTTCTTATGTAAATATTAATATATTATGTGTTCTCAAAATTTTAAGACAAAAGTTATACAGTAAAAGCTCCTTATCCGCGGTTCCGTTATTCGCGGTTTCAGTATTCGCGGAAGAAAAATTGAGACCACTTTCTGTATTCGCGGCCGAAAATTTCATTATTCGCGGATTAATAATTTACGATTTTGAATATTATAATTTATATTCAAAACTCAAAATTAAATAATAATATTTAAACGAAAAAATTTAGACTTCAAGGAGGTTCTTGTTTTGGACAATGCTCCGGGTCACCCTTGTGAGCTTGAAACTATGCATCCGAATATTAAGGTGATATTTTGCCTCCGAACACGACGACTTTACTTCAACCAATGAACCAGGGAATAATTCAAGCTTTGAAGTTCTTTTACATTAGGCGAACCTTTAAAATCATTCTGGATATCATGGAATGTGATTCTGACGTGAGTTTTATGGAATTCTGGAAAAATTTAACATAGCAATGTGCATTGTTAACATAAAGGAATCGTTACAAGAGCTCAAGCATTGCATACACATTGCAATCATATTGGAAAAACTATAGGTTGATCTAACAGTCTGTGAAAGTGAGGATTTAAACAAATTAAAACATTAACTGACACAATTGTACAAATTGCTAATGGAATAGGACATGATGGTTTTGAACAGATAGATTCGAGTGACGTTCAAGAGCTGCTTCAATCACACGATGAAGATTTAAGTGAAGCCGACTTGCAGGAAATGTTAAAACCCTTCAAGCTTCAACATCTTACAATGATACGATGACAATCACCTTAAAAACCAGACCGCAGGTTTCAAATGGCAAATGAACTGTGAGATCACTTCATTAAAATTGACCCGTTTTGGAAAGAAACCTTCCTTTTAAAAGGAAAATTGAAGTTGCCACAGCTGAATACCATGCGGAATTAAAAGGCATTTTAAAGACGGCAAAGCAAGAAAAATTACTAAATATTTTAAACCAAATAATTCAAACAATAATAATTAATAATAATGATAGGTATGTGATTAAACTGATTTTATTTTTATCTATTTTATTTTATTTTCGTACCTTGGAACCCAACCCTTGCATTTCCATACAAATCACTATTCCATATTCACGGTTTCCTTATTCGCGGCATAATTTTGGAACGTATACCCGCGAATAAGGAGCTTTTACTGTATACATATTAATTTAATAATTATATCACCAAAGAGAAGCTTATTTTAAAAAAAATTTAATACACATAGGTATTAAAAATGACTAAAATTGACTTTAAAAAAGAGTGCTTTACTTGAAGCAATAATACCTAATTATTTCAGTATAATTTCGAAACGAAGTGAAATATGTAACAATAACTTATATTATGACTAAAAACAATTGAAATCAAATTTTCTACAATTTTTGTTAAACAAGTTCTCCTCGAAGAAAACCTTCTTTAAAATTGGCATTGTATCAAGAAATTTAAAAAAAACAATTTTTGAAAAATAGCAGGTGCTTTTCTAAGTAACTTCAGAAAAAATATTAGGGTAGACCGGTGTCAATAGTAACTGGAGTCGATTGTAATAGGGTAATTGCAGCTCCATCTTACATAAAAATTTAAAATCGTGTTAAGGGAGTTATAACCAAATAGTGGCCTATTTTACGACTTATTGTTTGGTTGAAGTAAATCATTTCCTGTCGATTATATTCTGAAATTAATATATAATACACTAAATGGAAGTTCTTACTGACTTACAGTTTTTGGTATATAACCTATAATATTGCATTTTAATTATATTTCATAAAAACATGTTATATGTTGGTTTAGCCGTCTTTGGCGTTGATTAAATTTTTTGAAGTTAGAAGTAAATTGGCATACGATAATATTATAACTTGAAAAATATCATATGGGTGCGATTGTAACATACATTCGGTGTCAATTGTAACATGTTATTACTATACCTACAATTTTTTTATACTGTATTTCTAAGAAAAAATTTAAAAAACTAGCGTTTCAGCCTCGATTTAAGCTCGCCAGCCAAAATAAATTGCCTCGTCCAGAAAAATAGAGGCAAATCGAGTTTTCCAGGTAAGATTGGCTAAGAACATACTTGATTAATATTTTTATTCATGTTTTTTCCAGAATTCCCACTATTGTATATTTTCTTTAAATTTTTCTTTATTATTTACTTTTATATAAAGTTGAATAAAAAAATTTTATTTTCGCATTTATGTTAATGACTGATTACAAACAAACATATATGACAACGATCAGGGAATTAACAAACAACTTATTGTATAAAATTGTTGTTAGTTATGCTTATACAGATGTATAAATGTATAAGACAGATAAACATAACGCTAGGTTTCTCCGCCTACTTCAATGAAAAGAAATTTCTCATAAGCTTAATTTCCTCGTCATTAACTTATTTCTAACTAATTCTATCAACACTTTTCAAATATCTATAAAAATCTCGGGTCTGGGTTAATACAAATCAATTAATGTAGATAGCTCCTTATGCAAGGTATAGGATATAGTAAGTGGGGTGAAGGGTATTTCCTTGACAATAAATTTCAAGCTTTGTGTCAATCGGTTTTGATTTTATTCTATCATGATCAGGACACAGTGTCAGTTAACCCTTTAACGCACAACTACCTGACGTATACAATATGCGATTACTTGCAGAATTGTGGATCTATGTGGATGTCACGGTTGGTATACATAACCAGTTGTTTTTCGTTTACTTTGATTATTATGATGTGTTGTAAAAATAAAATAAAGACAAATTGCTGTCTTCTTCATTTCCCATCAGTACGTATAAATGTCATTTTGATTAAGAACATATTTGAATATTGTACTAAACATTTTAAGATAATTGCTGTATCAAGTTTATTTTTCCGATGTAATTAAAATTTTAAGAAAACATTTTTTTTGCATAAATTAATTTAATATTTGCTTCAAATTTTTTAAAATTAGAAGGTTAAATGAACAATAAAACGAAACATTATTTGTAAGCTTTCAGCAATGGTTACTGCTGTCATCAGACGTTTAATAATAATATTTAATATTATTTTATTAAATTAATTTAATAAAAATAAATTAATAAAAATATTGTGCGTTAAGGGGTTAATAAAAAATAAAATTTTAGCAAATTACATTTACACTTTTCTATTGGTTAATAAAAAAAATTTTCATCAATTGTTCAAAGCACAAAATCGAACGCTTTAAATATGATATTAATACAGATATCTTTAATAAGTTGTCGATTTTAACAAAATAAAAATACAATTATTTTCATAATAAAAACAATAGCAAAATGTAAAAGTGTTAGTTACTCGCTAAAATTGTAATTTTTATTAAATGATACTGTCCTGATGATGAATGAATAAAATCGAAACTAGTTGCCACAAAGCGTTAAATTTATTGACAAGGAAATACTCTTTATCCTACTCACAAATCAATTACTTAATCAAATCCGTTATCCGTTGATAAATCGCAGAAGTGCGGTTGTGAATTTCTTACATTATACTCCATCGTAATTGTTACTATCTCTCATATTAAAAAACGGATAGATTTTATGGTGTTAATTAAATATTACTATACCTGACAGCTTCCAATGCTTCTCCCATTGCATCCTCTGACCAAGGAGTAGGATTCGAACGAGATAGTTCTATACCTTCCCTTTTACACCTTCCGTATAAAGTACCAGTGGGAATGCCAAATTCGGTTGATGCTTTTTGTACCGACGCTTGACCTGATCTAATTGATTCTAAAGCTTTTTCTAAGTCTTCTGGAGACCACGTAGTTGGTGCTGCATTAAAAGGCGCTGCTAATTTAATACCTTCTCTTCTTGCTATTTTATATAATGTACTACTAGGTATTCCTAAAAAAGAACGCTTATTTAAATTGTTAAAATATTATATGATTTTGCATAATATACCATATGCTTTACTAGCTTTATTTGCAGATATGGTACCCGTTCTCAAGGCTTCAAGTGCAGAATTTAAATTTTCTTCGGTCCACGATTTTGTGGGACCCTCTTTCTTTGGCGTATCAATTCCTAACCTGTGAGCACGTTGCCATAGAGTAGTGGATGGAATGCCATACGTTGCAGAAGCTTTTGTAAGACTCATATTATGATTTCTTAAGGCATCTAAAGCTAACTCCATATCTTCTTGTGTCCACGTTTTAGGACCTCCACTGTGAGATCTTATTAACAGTGAATCTGAATGACCGTTACTTTTCATTTGACCATTTTCATCTTTGATACCTTCTGAAATAATCATATTTCATTTAACAATATAATAGTATATGTAGATATTGTTGTGGTTTCTCTATGGATGGAGATAAATCGGTATTAGCTAGCAAAAGAGTGTGAGACTGTGTTACACTTAGGTGTATAGCATCATAAAAACGTAGGAAATATAATATAATCAAATAATCGGGGTTCTACTGTACTCTTAAAATATTTATAAAATGCAATTTCAACATTTATTGATTGGATAGATATTCTGTTGGCATAATATATATAATTTCTATATTATTGAAAGCATTATGTACTTAAAATCTTAATTCCATTTGTAAATAGTGGAAATATTAAAGATTTTATGAATATTAAACCTGCTGGCCTCAGGTAACATTATGAATAGCCTCAATCCTTGCATTTCATTTGGAACCAAAAGACGTTTAACGTTATAAGAATTGACAATTGACTTATATAAATATTAGGTCTAAGCATCGCTAAACCAAAAGATGCAAATATTGAAAATATTAACAGAATATTATTGAACTAAAAAAGTGCTAGCTATACCATTCCATCTATACAAAACCACCAAGTAACGGTGCATGTCTTGTACTAATATTGTAATGACATTAAAATAATTTGTTTTTAAGAGAAATCAACTCTTCAACTAAACAAGTACTCGTAAAACTTTGGTATTTGTTATGTTTATTAGTAAAAAGTTGACAAAAAATCATACCTAGCCTTCCCCCAGATACTCCTGGTAACATTCCAATTAACTCTGGAGTAATCATCATAGAATGCATAGATCGTTTTGAATCTTCATGACTCTCCATAGAATGATCAGGTCCAGATAAATGTGAAGCATCCATATCCATCATTGAATCGTGATCATAAGATCGTAATGTTTCAAATTTAATGGTAGTTTCTTTTTTAATATCTTCATATTTTATGTGAACATCTGACAAATCTGTTCTATGGGATGATTGAAACAAATTACGAGTTGGGGAGTGATCTTGAAGATCAACATCTCCAACTGGTGTTGCGGAAGGTGCTGGAGGTTCTGGTGGGAAATCATCGTTTTCACATAATTGAGAGAATAAAGCCTAGTCAAAAGTAATGTTTTGTTTGAAACCGTTACAATAAGGAAATGGTTACAAACCTGTCCTGCCAATAAGCCATGACTGCTCATGTTAATTGGAGTAGATTGAGCCGATGCTATTAGCTTCCTTCTTTTTGGTGCTTCATCAACGATTAATGGTGTGTCACTATCTTCATCGGATATATCTTCTTGTACTATGTTATCTTTACAATCTTCATCTGGCAAATCATCTAAATCAACTTCTCTAAATTTATGTCGTTTATTATTATTTATTTGTTTTTGATAGTGCTTAGGTGATGATACTTGACTAAGTTTTGACCCACTGTTGCTTGGTATAAATATTGAAGAATGCGAATTATCCTTTTCTTCAGATTCACACAAACCCTTTATTTTTAATTGATCGGCTGTTTTTAACAAAGACTGAAACAATAAAATTAAGTCAATTAATAAATACATGAAAAAAGTAAGATAATTAATTAGCTAATAACTATGAAAAAGTGAACCAACAGCTGTAACTGTAAATAAAATTGAGTAATTATTTTATTTCATTTATGAAAGCCATCATCTTTGGGTTCTACATAGTACTTCTTAGTTTCTTTATAAAATTATCTATACAAAATGTTACTAATACATGCAGAAACTTAAATAGGTAATTTGATTTAAGTATTTTATTAGTACATTTATAATCTATTTATTTTTAATCTGATAAAAGAATGTTACGTTTAAGAGTGTGACAGTTCATAATATTACATAGGTACAAGAGAAGTTTCCAAAACATAAGTATTACACTCAGTGCCGGCCTATCTTGTAGAGTGGAATTGCTTAATGTCCACCAATTCATCGTATAGCTTCTTAAGCAAATATTGAGGTCAGAGCCAAGTCTATTTGATATGGAATGATTTCTCATATTTAGATCTAGTCAATTCCACTTAATCAAGACACATCGGGCAAGGACATTTTGGGCCTATGAAGCAGTTGGCACAAATAGGTGAAGTTCGGCCAAAACTTAGAGAATTTGTGTTGGCTTACATTTTAATAAATTTAAAAAGAAAACTACATAATATTACTTATGTATATATAGTGAAATTATAAATTGATACAAATGATTTTCTTTATGTTTTAAGCATTTAATTTTTAATTTAATTTTAATTAAAATTTAATTAAACTAATTTAATTTTTTCCTTTTTTAAATAAAATATTGGGATTAGTATGATATAAAAAAAATTCTTTAATTGCTTCCCATTTTTACCTTAACAACTAATTAGAGTTTCTTTTCAAAGCTATTACAAGCACCACACACAATATCAAGTGGTATTCATTCGCATATTTTTTATATAACTTGCTTAAATTCTTCCAAATTTCGATATTTGTAATGCTTAGGTAGTTGTAGTATCTTCAAATAGAAAACAGAGAATTTAAGTCTGATGAGCTAGCACTTAAGTATTTTTTAAAGCTTAAGTTTTAGCTTAAGTTTTACGTGTTGCACAGTTATGGGTTAAGGTTTAAACTTCCCCTTAAATATAAAAATACTTAAGTGGTGGATATGTTACCACTTAAGCCAAACTTTAAGATGTTTGTGTCAAAATGAATTTTATTTAATGATATCAACATTCAAAATAGTAATGATGACAAAGTGATTTTTATTAATAATTTTATAAGACCTCGGCGTAGCACAGTCTATAGGCACAATTTGACAATTTCAATCAGTGTAATGATAAAGAATTTTTTAATAGATTTCGCCTAAGTAAAGAAAGTTGCAATGTAGTTTTACTGCTACGTTCTGTAGCAGTTACCGCGGCTCAAAATCAAAGAAAAAATTAGTCATCTTACTAACTGGTAAGTAAAAAGTATGCACCTATTTATTATACATTTTATTGGCACATTGCCAGTTATAATTATGTGCCTTCTTCCTTTTCTATGTGCCATGACTACGGCAAGCGGATTTCGATCTTCCGCCAGACAACAGTTATTTGGCGCTTCGAATTCCCGTCCATTCTCTAATGTTTCTAAGCCACGAAGCCTGCTTCCTACCGACGCATCTCTTTCCCTCTATTTTGTCTTTCATGATGAGCTGTAGGACTCGATACCTGCTTCCTCGCAATACATGTCCCGGATACGCGATCTTCCTGCATTTTACAATTGATATCATTACCAAACCAGCCAAACCAGAATTGGCTCTTCTCAAAACTTCCTCGTTTGTCTGTCGTGCAGTCCATGGGATTCTGAGCATTCTGCGATGAATCCACATCTCTAATGCTTCTATACGGTTCATTGTCGCAACTTTTGGAGTCAATGTCTCCATACCATACAGCAATACCGCCCATACATAACACTTCGCCATTCGTTGTCGGAGTTTTAGATTCAGGTTATCATTGCAAAAGAATGCCTTTATATTATTAATTATGTGCCTACCTACATACTTAAAATTAAATTTATAGGAATCATGATTTACCCATAATAGCACTATACGGTTGTTATAAGGTTATAACAAGCTTGTCAAGCATGTGACAAGCTTGTCAAAACCTTACGTTAGGTGTACACCTATACAAATGCTTCTATTAACATTACGTTATTATACTACGAGCAGTATGTTAATCGTAGTAGGAGATTTCACTGGATGTCATAAATCTACAGCATCTAGAGTTTTTAAAAAGTTTCAAGAGCAATAGCTTCGCTCAGCCAACAATATATAAAAATGCCTGGTTTTCAAGAACAACGTACAATAAGACAAAAATTTTACAATATTTCCGAGTTTTCTCGAATAATTGAAGCCAAAAATTGTTCACATGTTCGACTAATACAGTCACCAAGTCAATATTATTGAAATATATTGAGTGCTTTGTCTGCTAAGCCAAGATCCTCGATTTGATCTCGGACGAAGTAATAATTTAAGTCTGGCCGACTGCTCTCAGCAGACCATGGCAAACCAGCGAGGTAACTGCCATGAAAACTTTTCACAAAATGAAGTAATAACCTGAATAGCGGTTCCTTTGTGTACTTGAAAACACTATCTTAGAATGGGTCACCACGCTTCTATCGAGAGGCAAACGATGGAGAATGGATAATTTAATTAGGAACAGAAAATTGTAAATAATCTCAGGAAGACAAAAACAGAAAGATATATTAGTCAACGGTTGGAGTTAGGTTTGGGCAGGTGAAACGAATTTTACAAAATTATTCTTCTCTTTTGTTTTCTTGATTTCACATAAAAATGTCCACTGTTTAACGTGGAATACATTTAAGTCGGCAGTTTACACCTAGGTGATTTTCAATTGCCTTCCGAGAGGAGGCGGTCGGAATAAAGTTTGGTGAAGACCTGTCACACTAAAATAACTATATTGTGTCTCATTGATATTGATGAAACATTTTTATAGGAAACAGAAACTCCATGCCATTCGAATAGCTATTTTCAAATTCAAACAGAAGAAATGGATTTGCATCATTCTATTGACATTAAAGAAGAAATTTTAATTTCGGAACCACGATCGGATAGAGAAATAGAGAAAATAATCCCAAATCGGAGCAGTAAAAATATACCAAAATTATTTATTTAGGCAAACCAAACAAAAACTACATACTGACACATTTTTATGGAGAGAAAATGCAGAACTTTTAGAAATAGAAAATCTTCAAACTATTTCTAATTCACAATGACGTATTAGAGATATTGTAACTCGATCGTCAGGTTCAGCACATGATTCAAATATATTTCGCAATTCGGTAATTAGAGCTCGATTTTAAAATAATCAAATGGGAAATAATCTTTTGCTAGGTGATAGTGGTTATCAAAACATAAAATATAATATGATAACACCTCTAATTTATAACCTATAAATTAATAATATGACATAAAACAATACATGCACATAAAACCAGTGCTGCCAATATTTACATTTTTTACTTAGCTAAGTATTTTGTGCAACTTTGCAACACATGGAGCATAAGTATTTAGTTTAAACTTCAGCTTAAGGTTTTACTAAACCGAAACTTAAGTGCTAACTGTGCAACAATAAACAAAAATAAATAATAAATAAAAATAAATAATTAATGTTACACTTTTCCTGTATAAATAATAATGATAATAATATAAAGTACATTATGTATAAGACACAAAGTCAAGTGAGATTTCAATTACTTCGTTGAAAAATTGAATAAATTTCATTTAAACTAAAGCGTTGTAGTTTTATTAAAATAAAAGTATAAAATATAAAAATAAAATTCCTTCCTGATCAACTTTGACTATTACCCTCTTCGTAGATTTATTTTTTACTACATGTAACTACTACAATCTAATTTGCATCTGTTGCATAGATTTCTCCTGAATTCACTTCTTAAATATTTAGATAATCAAAATCTAGTTTGAAAAGTGAGTTGGTATCTTGGCATTAGCATTGGTGATAGCTGGTATTCCTGCTTTAGTAATGCAATACTATACGCAGATTATATTGCGATATTACGCAGATTATGCACTAACCACGTGACGTAGGCGCACAAACTACCAAAATGGAATTTGCATCTCTCATATCATTGGTTCAAGATAAGTTATTGCGCAGAATATCACTAGCCACGTGACGTCATGTGCAAAATATAAGTCACAACTACTTAATAAGTAAGCTGTTGTATTACTAGCAAATAATTTGGTTATAAGTTTTTGTGCTGCGTACGAGTACATTGTATTCGTCTCGAAAAACATGTAAAAAAATTGATATCAGTTTGTTAAGGGTGTAACGGAAAGAAGGTGAGAATAATATTAAATATTAATGTAAATTTTTACAATTAAACAGATTAAATTGCTATTTTATTTTCCCCCGCTCTTAGTTTTTTCTCGGTTTTACTATTTCTTCCGCTTTGCCGAAAAAAGTATCATTTTACTCTCCGAAAAAGGGTAATGAAGTTACCATTTGACTCCCGGAAATTCAAATACATTTTTTGTAGTAATTCGAGAACGGTCGATTTTAGTTTCTTCATTTATTGCCTTGGCAAACTAATTTGTTTTTCAACAGTTAGTTTTTTTTTGGTTTTAAGAAACATTTGGAGTGCAAAATTTTGAAACATTTACCCGGTTAAACAAATATTGTGCATTATATTTTAATACAAAAAATTCCTCAAAATAATGTTTACGTTTGAAGAGCAATTTTATAACGTTCTATCTAATCCAGATCAATACTACTTTATTTCATAAATTTAATTGTTAAATCGAAACGTTGCTACATTGATAATACTTATGGCAGAATAATTTTGGTACGTATCCGAAAACCATCATGGTATAAAATAATATGTCAACGTTTTTACTGATTATTATTTGTAATTAATTGCATTGCAGTTATATTCTTTTTAAACCCATCAATTATATTATAGAAATATTTTAATATGAATAGTTTCAGATATTGTTAATCATTTAATGGTTATTAATAATATATTATTATAAAACATAATACAATTATGTGTTATTATAAGGTGAACCGATAAAAAGAAGTCTGTAAAATAATAATTAATTGAAATATTTTTTTTTTAATAACCCTTAAATAATGAATGTCTAGTATTTTTCTATTGTATATACATAATATAATAGTATTAGGTGTATAAAAATAATATGAATAACTGGAAAAATCTATTACAAATAATATTTTCCTAGTAGAGAATTAGCGTAATAATTATACTAATACTTGGGTAAATAAGTTGATGCAGTTGTTAACTTACAATCAATCTATTTTCTTTATACAATGAAAATATTATGAAATATACTAAAAGTTGAATTACCGAAACAGTAAGTTCTATGCAAGTTAGTAAGAGCGTCCTTGAACCAGTATTGATTGGTCCAGACGCAGCATCACTTTCCCCCAGTGCGTGCCCTGGAGCCGCTAACCAAGCAACCCTAAATACTACTCAAGTTTGTTAAACGGAAAATAACTGAAAATTGTCAAAATATAACGTGTACAGTATTACGTAATTAAAAGCAATATATTATGATGTTTCATTTTAATGTATTTATCGGCAAAATATTTATCAAACTGTTAAAACTCAATGTAGTATGTATTTTGTAATGACAAACATTCGATACGGTTATGCATAGGTACATTATTCACATTTTATTTTTAGTGTACCTAATTTACTTATAAAATAAAAAATTTGAAAATGAAGAAATGTTTACATCTGTTTCTTGATATAAAACTTATTAACCCAATTCAAACTTTTATTAAATAAGTAAAGTTGAAGGACAGACAGAGGAAGCAAAAACGGATGGATATAACGAACAAAACAAAGACGTTAATAGTCCTGTCCCGGTTGTACTTGAAGCGGTGCACGTATGTGTTACTAGAAGGCACTACAGTGCAACCAGTAATGGAACGCTAAAGAGTGAAAAATGCACCGTTGCACATGCACTATGTGTACTTACTAATTGACCCCCACGACCTTCAGCACTGAATTCTGCAGAACGCGTCAAGTAAGACTGGACCCTTTCCCGAGCCTACTAGAGGGATGCTGCGAACCGCGATAGATCGAGAAATGCTCGGCGCACGCACTAGTACTTCGGTTTTAATTGGACTTTTTACAGAACTAGATAATTACATGTACATCGAGATTTAAATATCGCTAAATTAAGAATAATTTTTACATACAACGCTAACACATAAACATCCTGTAAATACCTGCACGTAGCCTATACAATAAGAAAAAATTTTCTACATTATTTTCTCTTTCATGTTGCGAGAATATAAAAAGTTCATTGAATATAGCGCGGTGTTTGTAGACACGTACGTTTTGAATGAAAATTGAAATAAAACAAATACGTATATCCACATACATAGATACATTCTTGTTATCAGGAACAGTTCCAACTCAAGAAGTGACAAAATATACTCCTATTAAACAGCGTTTCAGTAAATTTTGTTCTATTTGAAGGTATCAATGGTACTGTCCTGAACTGGATTGAGTCTAACATACATGTTATGGCATACCATATACCAAAAATTTAAATAACTGCTATAATGCTCTCCATCAACATGCGGGCAATTATAAAAATCTCATTTAACAATGGGAACATTGAGTAAATTTGATGCTAAGGATTTGCGCTTCCAAAACTCAAATTTTCATTTTGTGCAATAAAAATAACTCATGTCAATAATTTTTTTCTGGATTTACATAAACAGATATTTCAGCTTTGGTGGAAACTTAGGTACCTACAGACTATTTTAATTTTTGTATAATTTTGGAAGTTAATTTCAAAACAAAATTATTTTCTCGGTATTGACTTTGGACAACGCTCTTGACATATTAAATTAGGACAATAATATTTATAAAACATGGTATAAACTTGATAAGAAATCTCAACGCCATAAAATCAATGCGTAAGTTAGTACAGTTTTTATACATATTATTCTCTTTTAATATCTAATACTGCGTCCAGACTTGTAACAAACTAGCGTAACATTTCGCTTTCGCACAGCAACATTGCGTCTATAATACTTTTCTTAATCGGCGAAAATTGGCTATTTAAGGGGTAAGTCCAGTAGCTTCAAATTTCCAGGCAAATTGGCGGCATAATCGAAAAACATACAAATTTCTATCGTAAGCTGCTATTTACCAAGATAGAATCCTGCCATAAAACAAAAAATAAGAATAGCAATAGTAATATCACATTTTAAAAGTTTCACTTTCTAGTCTGTATACTTATATTTCATCTATTCTTTTATCCATTCTAATACAATAAAATTCAATTTTATCGACAAAAAAATTAAAAGTTTCTGAATATTACTCGGAAGTTCAGATTAGTAACCATGCGGGTGATGTTGGTTAAAAGTTGATTCAAAAAAAAGATGTATCGCAACGTATTCTTTGGTTCAATTCTTGAACATTTCATTTTTTTTAAATCGAAACATCTTGCATGACCCCACTTAAGACGCTGTATTTGTATGAATTTTCCAAGTCAGATTTTGCAAAACACAATCGTAAAAACACATGATGAATAACAAAGTTTGGAACAGCAAATAGGCCCATACTTGAAAAATGTAGTATATTATTTGGAAATGCTTCGTTTATTTTGAGCATTATCCTTCTGAAAATGCCCCTTGTAAACCTAAAATCATGATGAACTTACAACAAAGCGTTTAGTATCGTCCATTGAAATACTGAATCAGTTGAAAATACTGACAATAAATGGTCCTTACAGCCTCATCGGCAAGTTTCTGGGAATCTTATGATTGGAAAACTACAAAATGTTCTGAATTTCTTGGAAGGTCTTTTGGGCATGAAGCAGGAAGACATGAAATAAATGATAATTGATTGTTAACGTTATTAACGACGCCAACGTCATTCTGTGGCGCTGTGCGAAATTTTCCTTTGAGATATTATATATATTATTTTTACTTCTGCAACTGTCTTTAATTGATGTGTTAATATACGGTAATTTGCAAGATATTCTTTTAAAAGGACGATAGTATACAAGATATAATATACAAAACTGAAATACTGATTTGCCTTTGAAACTTGCCATTTCGATGGCGGACCAGCTAATCAGACGCTATCCATTACGGGGGTTCTCCAATAAACTGCCAATGTCGCTTTTTTGGTATTACATATGGGTCTCCCAATTTTGAAAGCATTTTTATATGAATTTAAAATAAGAAATAATGCACTTGTTTCTATTTTTCGAATTCACGTAAGAAACCCTTAAGATATCACTTTGAAATTTGCATATAATATTTTTAAATTTATTTTAAGCAGCTCAGCATATACAAACTTCAAACCATCATCTAGGGCGGCATGAAATGGAATGAAAATCATGAGAGAATGGCAATCGAGAGACTACCAATGGCGACTCGAAGATATAGTAACTGCCAAAATAAGTGTGGGACGACCGAGGTAGACATGTTGGAACGGCTATACCACAAAGTCGAGAAGTTATTTTGAAATGCATCTGTTATTTTTCAGAAACGGTTCTTTGGTTTCTTTAAATTTCTAGTTAGAACATTCAATTGTTTTTTAAATTGAAGACACCCATATATCCTATCCTTAAGCGTAAAAGAAAGCTTTTGGATGTTTTTTGAAAAATAAATTATTCTCGAATTGAATTTTTTCTTCATTCTTGAAAACAAAATGAAAATCTTTATTTCCAATTGAAAAAATTATATTGTTAATGTAAATGTTTTGGTGTAGCGCAAAAAGAAATTCATTTATATAACACAATATAATTTATATTAATATGAATGATATATATAATATAATACAATTAATAATCACAATAAATCTATATTATAATCAATTTCATTAACATAAAAAGAAAAGTGGAGATTGGTGTAGTGCTGCTTGTTTTCATTTCAACTTATTCAAAATTTTGAAACTTCGTACAGTGCTGTTTCTGCTAGAAGTTCCTTTGTGGTTCTTTCGAATTAAATTGCATATGTGCATAATTACATAAGAATCGCACATGGAAGCGTAATTCATTTTCTACCGGAACTTGAGGTGCGTTTTGAAGTTTTTGAAAAGGCAACATTTACCTCTAATTTTGAATATTGTGTAACATGTAAATAAATTACAGCCAAAAGAGTACATGATATTTTTCTTGTACTCTATTTTTATTTTCGAAACAGTTTTCAGTTTGAAATTTCTAGGTATCAATAATTAATTGTGATGCTATGATCTATGCAGATGGTTGTAGAAACTAGAAAGTAAACAGTGTGGTGTTTGAGCCATTTCTGATTGTTTTATATGAAAACACACTAGACCTTCCATTAACGTGGAGGTTCTGTTCGTTAAAAATTTCCCTATAAAAAATTCGTGTAAATGGAGACCAAAAAACAATGAGGAGGAAGTGGGTGAAAATTTGATTAGAAGATGTTGTCTCTAACAGAGAAGTGAAGTTAATATAAGCTTGGTAAAAAGGACCTACATTCCAAAATTTTAATGTTAATAAATAGTATTAATTATATAAATTTGAATAAATCAGGAAGTGACTATTATGTGGTATATACCATACTTAATTCTTGGTGTCACACGTTTCAGTTATAGAGAAAGTATACACATATTATTTAATATTTCCAAGATACTGCCAGCACTTTGCGAGAGACAGTCAGAAAAATCCGGTAGACTTAGTCTGGTATCGAACCCACCTATTAACCTAAAAGTTTATCAAATTCTCCAGAAGAAAACAATCCACAGCAGACAGAGAACTATTTCATATGGCTTGTCGTGGAAATGAATTTTGATATCAAATTAAAGTAAATAAAAATTGTTTAGAAAATTAAATACTCTAAGAAAACAACGTTAAAATATATCTGATCAATATGCTTAAAAGTTCCAAATAACGACTTACATTGTTAAATATAATTAATTACTTTCATTTTCGTATCATATTGTATATTTCGAAACAAAACAACAATAGGTTTTATTAATTAAAAATGTTAATAGCAATACATACACAAAAAGTTCTTTGTTTAACATACCTGCAGCTCTGCTTGAGAAACATCGATTTCTCCTTTATATACAAATTCAATAATGAATTTCAGATCGGCATAACAAACGTCTTGAGGCATAATTATTGTGGGGTGCTGACATGGGTTTTCTAAAAGTAACTTTTGAAAATACGAAGAGCACGCAGATAACACCACCTAAAAGAATAAAAGCTTTTTATACCTCGTATTATACCTTATAATAATATTTTAACCAAAAATAACTTTCTCTCTCTCTCTGTTTTCTGCTAGCGTTTTCTATCTTTCTAAAAAGACAAGTTCTATTATTCCTTCATCTTGATTCTCTATCACATCTCTACTTTTCTCATCGTTAACTATATATAGTATAACTACCAGTGGCGTACCCAGGCGGAAGCTAGC
Organism: Lycocerus yunnanus; assembly: GCA_036346125.1. Classification (NCBI taxonomy): domain Eukaryota; kingdom Metazoa; phylum Arthropoda; class Insecta; order Coleoptera; family Cantharidae; genus Lycocerus; species Lycocerus yunnanus. The sequence continues at coordinate 1,836,552 of JARFIX010000074.1, read as the reverse complement.
CCCCCCCTGGCCATAATGCCACCCTAGCACATCAAGCAAAACACTTGCTAAACAGTCGATAAAAATAATACTCCTAATAAATTATTAAGTTCGTCATTGTTATCCATTTACTCATATAATAATAAATTTTTAAATGATCAAATCCTATTATCAAACTTACCTATTACAAAAAAGGTACTAAGAATGCCCGAAATCCGAAAAAAATATTTATTGATTGGTTTGCAATCATCGATTGGTTTACAACCAACCAAATGTGCAATATTATTCCTAACGCTTCCGTTTAACTTCTAGTCATCAAATTTAGCCGTAGATTTAAATAATAATATTAGATTAAAATTTTTTTAAATTAACAATAAAACGAAATATTATTCGTAAGCTTTCAGCAATGCTTATTAAACATCTGATGACAGCAGTAACCATTGCTGAAAGCTTACGAATAATATTTCGTTTTATTGTTTATTTAACTTATATTTAAATAATAATAGTAATATTAATAAATCAATCAATCAATCAATCAATCGTGCAGCTCTACAACCCTGGGTGGGTCTTGGCTGACTTTACAATTTCTCTCCATTTAAATAAATACTAAGTATAAACAGATCTTCGGCCGTACTAATTCTCCACTGATATAAAAAATTGTTTATTTTGTATTAACAATATAAACTACTAGCTAAAATTATGTTATCAATTATTTGATAATAATAACAATATACTATATGTAATATATATTTATATTTAACGATTTTGTTACAATATATTCAATCGTATTTCGCACCCTTCACACCAAGCCTTGCGGTTCTCCCAATACTAACAATACAAGTTTTTTTTAAATTTCATTTAGTGCGGTTTTTTGTAATTCGTTAATCAAAATAACTTTTAAATATCAAAATAAACTTGAATAAATAGAATCTACTGCTGATATTGACGATACTCGTATGGGTGCGATCGTCGGATTACTACGAAAGATAATCCAAGTAAAAATAATGTACGGATAAATAATCTAAGTAAAATAATCCACAGCTGAACATCCAGGTGAAAAATCTTACAATTTGCCATCTTTTTTGCGAGGTCGAAATGAAATAAATCACTGGATAGTTAAAAAATAACTAGAACGTGATGGTGGGCAACTAAATACTCACTCACAATTTCGGTACAAAAACCTGCAATATACCTAGTCGTGAAATAAGTTCTATCCCATGGTAATGATGCTTTATTTTATTTTAAAAAATAAGAAGATCCAATTTTTTTATACATTTTATTAATATTATTATAAAGAAACAATTAATATTAAATTTATTCAAAATGTCCCCCTTTTGACTTCACGCAGGCTTTCAAACGCCGGGGTCAATCGCCTATATTGGCACGCACGATTTCCATTTGGTTGTTTGCTGCTGCCTTCACCAAATTGCGTTTTAATAGCTCAATATTTCGGTGGGGTTTACTGCAAGCCTTTTTGTCGAGTACTGACCATAATTTGTAATCTAGTGGATTAAGGTGCGGAGACTCCGAAGACCAATCCTCAGTTCTAATAAATGCAAGTAAATTTTCCTCCAACCACCGTTGTGTTGTTTTCGCCTTGTGTGCGGGTGCAGAATCTTGTTGGAAAATCTAAGACCTACCATAGAATAGAGTGTCATTAAGAGGTTTCACTACGTCATTTGACATTTTTTGGTAAATTACTGCCAATGATTTGACACCTTTTACGCAAAAATGCAACCGTCTCACCCCTTCGTATGATACACTCCACCAAACCATCACATACGCTGGAAAGTCACCCCTTTGAACCCTTCCTATCTTTTCTGATGCTTCTTTAGAGCTGTGAGCATACACTCTATCATTCTGTTTATTAAAGCTTTCTTCCACAGTAAAAGTTTTGTCGTCTGTAAACAGAATGTTTCTATGATCACCATTCGCGCGCCGTTCAAGTAGTGCTTTGGATCTAACATGTCTAATTTTTTTTAAAGCTACTGTTAGACGTGTCCTTGTGGCCCGACGGTAAGCCCCAAGTCCGAGGTCTTCTTTTAACACGCGGGACATGCTTCTTTTTGAAATTTGTACTTCTCTTGCCATAATTTTCTGTTTTCTAAGTGGATTTCTGCCAATTCGTTCGCGCATCGCTTTCACTATTTCTGGAATTCTTATTTTGCGTGAGTGTCCGCTTCTTGCTCTGTAACTTACGATCGAAAGTTCATTGCATCGGCTTATGTTTCGATAAATAAATTTTTTCAAAATTTTTAATGGTAAATTAAAAATTTCACTTACATCTTTAGCACATCTGCTTTAGCAATCACAGCAATGCGATTTTCTTTAATACCCCACTCCATGTTTACTATTCTAATTTAAAACTTCAACTATAGACACGTTTACTGTCTATAGATAAACCTTTTCAAACCTCCCGAAAATCATCCCCTAATTTTGTACCTGAGCTATAAACTGAACGGTACTTGAACTGGGACAGAACTTATGGCACGACTAGGTAAATTCAATCGTGCAGGAGCCAGCCTTTATGCCTCTACAAGCAAGATTAAAATTTGGCGGGCCCCCTTCCGAGTAAATAGCGAGCTTGAATTTTTAAAATTAACATTACTGCCGGTGACGGGGGGCACTAAATGCTAAGTAATCATTATAATGGAAGGTGGCCCGTCGCCAGAACTAAAGTACTTGAGTATTACTCGTTTTCTTGACATTTGGATGAAATAAAAGTTTATAAGTTAATTATGAAGGTACTTAAGTTTTCTTTAAAATAATATTACATTTAAGATTAATGTATTAATTAATATTTTATAATTTATTCAATTTTTTTAACCGCTTCGTCCTGGCGGCGCGAACCGTGCAGCTATAAAATTAAATTTTATCTATAGTAATAATTTATCTATATAGAATATTAGCTATATGGTATACTAATAAAAAAAATTGATCTTAAGGTGGCAAATACCAATGTTATTTGGCCATAAGAACAAACCACAATTAAAAACCGAGTATATATAACGTACCGTGCTCAAATTTGCAACATGATATATTTGAACATTTGTCGATAATATATTATAATTACAAGTAAAAACATTTATAGTTAATGAATAATAAAATAAACAAAACAGGCCTGCGGAACGGTTCAGTTCTTTTATTTATTGTAGTGAAAATAGTAAAGTAATCATGCTGTATTTACAGTATGTTATTACAAATTATCTATTTGAGAGTTTGCAGTTTAAAAATCTGTTATTAACCTCATTAGTAACGAAATTAATCGTGGTTCTTCTAATCCCTATCTTGTTTATGCTATTTTCAGTTTGGAAAATGTTTCACAGATGGCACGCGCATAGTACAGTATATTATCTTATTTTATGTCGAAAAGATTTACAATTTAAGTTGTCAATATAAGCATTTTTTGTGCTCAAAACTATTTTCTGAATAGGTAAGCGGAAAAAAAGTACAAATTAATACAGGCGTCGATAAATTTTGCTTCTCGCATTATCTAGTGATCAATCGATATCAGAGTCATCTACCAGTAGTGTTTGAAAATAATTGATACTATTTGCCACCGTAAGGTTGGAATTTTGCAGTATTTCACTAGAAAATATTTATTTTAAAAACTGCTTGACGGATTTACTTAAAATTTTCAGGCAATATTATTTAAAAAAAAATAACATAGGGAACATAATAAGCTATTTTATATTTTTTTAAATTATCATTTATGTCCGAATATCTTAGTTTTAGACAAGTTTGTAAAATTTAGATATTTTATCATGAAATACACACATATTTTCTAAAATACAAAAATATAAAATAACTTATTGTGTTCCCTGTTTTATATATTCTCCCAAAATTTGAAGTAAATTTGTCAAGCCGTTTTTAAGATGAGTATTTTCCAATGAAACAGCAAAATCCCACACGTATGTAAGTAATAAAAGGTGGGATGTGTAACTGTAAAAACAAAAACTTTCAATGTGGATTTATTATTATCTTTGGATTATTTTTTTGTATCATTTTACCTGAATTTTTAATTATTAAAAAAAAGTTGTACACAATATTTTGTTAATTTTTATGTTTGAAAATATATCCAATAAAAAATAACGTTTCATTTGGAACCCATACATATTATTTACCCCCTAAGAATGCTCTGCCCCCCCCAAAAGTTTCGGCACGCCACTGAACTACAGCACCATTACGATAGCTTGGCCGCTGACTTTGCAAACAAAGTATAACACGAGAAAGTGTATACCGAGACAAGATGAGAGAGATTTATACGGCTATTGAACTGCATTTTAAATTTCCGGGCCAAGTTATCTTGGAAGAGCTGTTACCTGTATTACAATAATTATACCTATTTTAAAATAATCCTACAACTTACTTTATGAGCCTTTAGAGATAGGTCCTTGCATGCTAATGTCACATCCACGAAGTCTTCATTTTGAAGTAATTTGTGAAAAACAGAAGTCATGTTCGTTTGATAATTATTCCACCTCAAGCAATACTGCTGCCCCACCATGATTGCTGTAAAACAAAAATTATAACAATTACTATAAATAAATAAAAATAATTTATTGAGTTAAAAAGTTTTTGAGAATCAGCATAAAAGTAAACTGAGTATAAAGTATAAAAGTATAAAACCAACGCTGATGTTTGGATGCGAACTATAGACGATGTCTAACAGAAACACATCAAGAGTTCAAGCAGCAGAAATGAGATTTCTCCGATCCGTGAAGGGCTGCACAAGAGTTGACAGAATTCGCAATGAAGACATACGAGAAGAGCTAAAAACGACACCTCTGCAAGAAAGAATAAACCAACATAGACAAAGGTGGGAAGAGCACCTACACCAGAATGGACTTCAAGAAAATGCTAATCTGCAAACCCTAGAGGAAAGAAGGCTTAATCCATGAAGTAGATGATGACGATGAATTATAAAAGAGTATTGAGTACAAAAGTGGACATATTGCATTGCGCTCTTTCTTTTTTAATGTTTTTCTGGTTATATTTTTCCAAGTTTTCTAAATCAGAAATCCGCGAAAAAGACTTTTAACATAATATTGAGTGGGTAACCTAAACCAAATTGGAGTTACACCTATCTAGTTGTTGTAACTATTAAAGGTGATGTATTCGGTGCGTTTGGAGCTTTTAGAATTTGGCGATTGACTCAACTTTTGATATTGGGTATATTAAATATATGGTACACTCTTACCACAATTCTTTGAATTTGTTTTAATTACATATTCATCAGATCGCAATAGCACTTGCAGACAGGTTTTTAGGGTTGAAAGAAATGTACTTTTATGGGGATGGGACATCTTACCGTCGCCGTTTCAATGTCGCCCAGTATATGTAGTATTTAATTGTTGGTTTAAAATTGAATACTAAATTAAAAAATTAACAGATTAATTAATTCATAAAATTCGAATTATTTTTATTAGTACTACTCTTTTTTTAAATTTAAATTTGACCCAGCTATACAAATTTGTTAAATTTGAACTTCAGTAATAATATTAAAATCTTCGACATCTGGATCAAGACTTATTATTTACTTTTTAAATTCTAAATTTAAACTTTACAGTTGTGAAAAATTACATCAAATTTAAAAATTGGAAAATATAAATTAACGAAATATCCATTTGAATTGTTTTGTCACTGTGCAATAGTTGTTGTAAAACTTCCTTTTACGACGAACGATATTGTTTATATCTAATCGATAAGCCCATGAAATTCTCGAACAAAAATTTGACTTCACTTAGTCAATTTTATAAAACGACGCGATAAACTTACATTGGTCTAATAATAATTAGTGCAATGCATTCGCATACAATTTAATTACAACAAAATGCTGCTATTAAGCAATCTTAATAGAAAACAACTATTAGTTCAATATTTACAGAAGCGCGTAAAGGGGAGAACACATAAAAGCCAGCAAGTTATTTTTTACCATTAAAATTTACTCAACAAAAGACAGATATTCTAGCCGAAGGCACATCAGCAGGATTCAAATTTACATTTTAACGGATATGCAATTCGGTCTGCAGTTAAAGAATATTGCGATAGAGAATTCTTATTTCTGTATTGTTTTGTCCAGAAATATGCATTTATTTTACATGTTTATTATTTAGTTAAATTAAAAATGTTATTTTATATTTTGCACTTTGTCAAAAATTTTTGAAGGCTGGGACCGCTTAAAGGAGTTCCTCAATAAATAAATTATTGCACTCTGAACCTGTTATAATTTAAACTTTTAAATTGTTATGACATTTTATTTGTAATTAAACACGGTTGTATTCGATTTTAGATTTTCTAAATTTAAAATAGTGTCAATTTTTGTGCAACGGTTCAATTATCACTTGTTTGTTAATTTCATTGGAAGAAAAAGGTTTTCAACAAATAAAGAAAACGTTCTAGCTGTGAAAAGGGGTACAAATAAGAAACCAGCTATTCAACCTGCAGTGGAACAAAACAACATTAACAAAGTATTTATGACACTCTAGAAAATCCTCTTTTATCGTACGTTTTCGTCTTTTACTTTATCATATGTAATATGAGAAAGTATTGTTTTCGTGCAGAAAAAAATTTGAGATTTTGATGGATTTACACTTTTGAGGTCCCTGAGTAAAATAAGACCTTTTCCCAAAAATGTCTGTGTGTGTGTGTGTGTGTGTGTTGTTTTTGTGTGTGTATGTGTGTGTGTGTGGTCAAATTTTGTGTGCGACCTACAGAAAAAACTAATAGGAATTTTGAAACAAAATTTTGGATTTTGAATCCTTATATTGAGACTTAGAGCTGATTAGATTTTGGCTAAAATTGATTCACGGGAACTATTTTTTTTTATTTTTTTAAATTTTATTATTTAATATTAGTTTTTAATTAATATTTCAAAAACTAATAAGAATTTCAAAACGAAATTTAGGATTTAGCATACTTATGTCGAGATTTAAAACTTATTAAATTTTAGTTAAAATTGTTTTATGAAAACTATTGTTTTTTAATTTTTTTAAGTTTTATTATTTAATATTAGTCTTTATTTAATATTTTAAAAACTAACAGAATTTTCAAAACCAAATTTGATATTTCTTATCTTTATAGCTGGAGTTAAAGTTATTTAAATTTTGGTTAAAATTGGTTTATGGAAACTATTTTTTTTAAATTTTTTTAAATCTTATTATTTAATATTAGTTTTTAATTAATATTTCGAAAAGTAATACGAATTTCTAAACTAAATTTAGGTTTTCGCATATTTTAATCGATATTTAGAACTGATTAAATTTTAGTTAAAATTTGTTTATAAAAACTATTGTTTTTTTATTATTTTAAATTTTATTATTTAATATTAGCCTTTATTTAATATTTTAAAACTAAAAGGATTTTCAAAACTAAAGTTGAAATTTGTTATGTTTATGGCAGGAATTAGAGCTGAATAAATTTTGGATAAAATTGGTTCATGGAAGCAATTTTTTAAATCTTTTATTTATTATTACTTTTTATTAAATATTTCAAAACTAATGAGAATTTCAAAACTAAAGTTGGTATTTTGTATCTTTATATTTAGATTTAGAGCTGATTAGATTTTGAATCACATTGGTTAATAGAAAATTTATTTTCTTTTATTATTAAAATTATTTTTAAATATTTAATAAACGTATGATAAAGTCATGGGCATGGCCACATCCGATTTTTCGAACAATACCGAAAACAATCAAAGTCAAAATTTTGACGATAGTGCTGTTAAAATTTCTAATACTAGACGGCCCACCATTTCTGCAAGTGAATATTTTTCGCATAAATTGATTAAGGGTAGGCTTCAGAGGTCCCTCCCGTCTTTGTTTAATATTACCCATACCTAGAAATGTAAAAAAAACAACTTTTGAAAAATAGCAAATGTTTTTCTAAATATGTAACTTTAAAAATATTACTTCTTAATAACAATACACCCATTATTTTTATTTTTCGTATACATTTCAGAAACCCTCAAGACATTTATATTATGAAACTAGAGGTACGTAATATTTTTTAAGATATTTAGAAAACCATCTATTATTTTTCAAAAGTTGTTTTTTAATTCTGGGTATAATATCAATTTTAAAAAAGATGGGAAGGACTCATGGAGCCAACCCTTAAGCGACCAGTAACCAATACATTTTCTTAAAAAAGCGATACCAATGCAAAGAAAGAGTCAATTTAAAAAAAAAGTTCAAATACAGGTGCAACAAGTAAGATACTTACGTCAAAATCAAATTCTAACTAAAATCTATCGAAGCCAGCAAGTACCACTAAGCCAGTTTTCATTAAACGTGGTTAATTCTGTAGAGCATTTTGACAGAATAAAACAAAAAAATATAACGTACAAAGGAAACCAAACTAATAATTTTACTGGAAGAAGTAAAACAAAAACCGCTTTTCCCGATGGATGTATCGTCAATCATAAAAAAAGGCATACCCAGGGTTACAATTAAAACTTCTCCGGATTATCATGACAGCAAGCGAAGCTTATTTTGTTTCGATTACAAAGATTTAAAGGCCAAGATTGACCGTTTTATAATTCTTGATTTGATTATTTGTGAAAATAAAAAAAATATTGAAATCGAATGCTTTAATAACTCTGGTCGTAAGTAACTTTTGCAAAACTTAATAGGTATTTAGGTACTATGTACTTACTAATATATTTTTTGATCAGGGATACTCGAATAAACAACGTCAAGCTTGGTTGGGCATAACTAGACAAAAATATACCCCAATTACAGTTAGAGGAAACCTCAACAAGAGAGATACCATCTCTTTCATCTATGCTCAACATTAAGAATGCAGAGCTGCTATCGAACAAACCAAGGCACCAGGGGTAATATAACTTCTGCGGTAGATTGTCTTCGAAGGGACCTGTTTCCATCAAATGGTCAACGTAGAACAGTGGACGATTCCACCGGTAAGAGTCAGGGTCAGCTTATCGAGTATTAGTAGAGGTATTAAAAACATAGAAATCCGTTAAAAAATGTTAAATGACTGAAAATTTTTTGAATTGTATTACTTTATTAATAAAAAACAATACAATAAAAAACTGTTAATAAAGTAAACGAAAACATTGAAAAAATTCTATTTTTATTTATAAAAAGGTAAGGGCAATAAATGTGACGTTTGATCTTTAAATATTTCCGAAAGGACGTCCTTAGGACGATGTGCTTAGCAGGGGCGGGAGGGGGTTAGCTAACTCCACCCTAATTAACTCTAAATTAACTTTAACCTACAGGCTGATCTACCTTTTCGCACAGTTTTCAACTATTTTGTATCAACTTTAAAAAAATAGAATAAAAAATAAAATGAGAACATAATATTATTATTTCCCAACAAAGTGGGCATCCCGAACAATTTGTTAGAGAATTTCAGAATTATAATTTTAAATAGGTCGAAAGTGGGATTGTTGAAAAGATCGCTGCTTTTTATGGCTTACCAAATAAAGTTTTTTGATTCACCTCTTTTCGATCGCAATATTATCAAACTTCGGATTCAAAGAATCTGAGACTGTTGATGCAAAAAGTGGCTCGTAAAACCGGAATCACGCGAGAGTCGGCTCGACGAATAGCTAAAAATAAACTTAAGAGCCTTATAAGCTGCGAAAACCCCAAATGCTAACTAATGAAAACAAGCGAGTACGACTTCAACGATGCCGTGGTCTTCTATATAGCACCGCTGTTCAAAAATGGAAAAATTTCGTTTTTACCGATGAAAAATTTTTTCTGATAAAGTTTTTTGATTCACCTCTTTTCGATTCATACCCTGTATATCTCTTCTGAATTAGAAGATTCTAATTTTATACAATATATTGACATTTTGATTACATATTATTGTAACCCGAGGGGTTAACCGCTGGTGAAGTTTTTGTACACATCTAATGAAGTACGTGAAGTACTGGGAAGGGAGCAGTTAAGATTCCCGGATCACGATTTTACCATTTTGAAGTGGATTATGAAAGATGAGGGTCCCAATAGCATATAAAAAATAAAAATTGCGGAATATTCACACAATTTTGAAAAAACGGCTTTAAAGTTAATATGGAATGCAATTTTATCATTGGCTCTTTTGAACTGTAACCACGCCCCAAAATTGAAAGAGGATGTGGCGACTGTAAATATACCAGAATCTCGTTTTTACAACGAATTATGAAAGATAATGGTGTAATTAGCTAATAAAAGAATTAAATTTGTGATCGGACAACAAATTTCCGAAAAAAATCACTTTTGTGTGAATTCGTTTCTGAGGTGGTTGCACTGTCAAAACCTATTCTCCGCAGCCGCCTCGCCCTTCCGGGGCTCGTACGGCGCCCCGAACGGTTATGACACGTGCTAAACTCATTAAAACATCCCTTAAGCGGCTCCAACTCAAAAATTTTGAAAGTTGACGCGACGGATCTCTGAGAGCGACTGGTATCCCCCCACCACTAGTCACTGTCGACCCAGGCACAGCACACGTACCGCCAACAGAATGAACGATACCTTTTCATTTTAATACACTTACATATATTTCTTATGGGAAATTTGCAATTTTCAAAATGAAATTGTGGCCTTATTACAACTCCGACAAGATTGATCCTCACCTTAAAGAGCTTGTATTTTGTGTTCTTTCGTTTGGTATAGCCATTTCTATAGGGAAAAGTGAGCTCTCGAACCCGGGAATATTAACTCTACCCCTGGGGAGGGGTGTAGAACACCTTCCAGTGCACAAATTTTGGAATAAAGAGCATTGCAGAACATGCAGAACCCCCAGACCGAGTAGTTTACTTTTTATCAGAAGTAAACTAAATATCTTCCGTTGCAGAGGCACTGGAGAGTGTTTCCTCCCCTCCCAACCCCCCGTTTAAATAATTTATTTTTTATTAAAAGTGAATTAAATATTTAAGCATATCTTAAGTTTATTAAAATTAGCTATGGCCAAGTAAATGTGTTTAATTCGTAATCTAACAATTAATTATAAACTACCTAATTATAAATTCCGTACTCCCTGGGAGGTAGATCTCTGCAACAGGAGAGTTCAGTTTACTTCTGATAAAAAATAAACTACTTGATCCGGGGGGCTGGGAGAGGGGAGTGAAACACCCTCTAGTGCCTCTGCAACGGGAGATCTTTAGTTTACTTCTGATAAAAATAATCTACTCAATCCGGGGGTCTGCGGTGTGGAACACCCTCCAGTGCTCAAAATTTGATATTTCTGTAAGTCTCAGAAATTGAAAATCTCTGATACTGAAAGTATCAATCAATTACTGCTGAATTCTATGAAGGACAAAGAAGTATGGAGAATTGTGATGAAGTACGTGAAGTTAATTGAACACGATTTCCTCTAGCGGTTGACCCTTGTTGTAACCAGTAACATAGCATGCATTGTTCTGGGTTAAAATATTACTATGTTTAATAAAAAAATTAGAAGGTGTGCTATTTCTATGATCACCACTGTATATAAATTCTATATTTTCCATCGCAGTATCTAATTGGCAGGGCTGTGTTTAGTAATGGCCCCAATAAAAAACTAGTAAATAAAAAGTGACGATGTTGCTGAATATGGCCCTGCCAATTGGATATCGTGTGTAAAACACATCTATAGTTGGGCCCAGGAAAGATGAGGCTTCGTTACAATCGTCTGAATTTGGAACCGACAATATTTGTTTCTAAAATTATTTTAAATTGCATTAGTGCGGCAAGGATGTACCTATTTAAAAAAATATGTCATTTGCGTTTGAATTTATGCGTAATAAATTACAAGTCAAATGTATACAATAGAAAAAGACAGCTGCAATAGTTATTGGGACGCATAGAAATTCTTTTTAAAGTAGTTTTTGTTTTGACTTGACGTGCGTATGTGTTATTTTGTGTTCAACATAACCTCAACGTAATAATTATATTGACAAGAATTTTGAATTTACACCACTTTTATTTCATGATTTAAATTTATGTGATAATAGAAAATATAATTATTATAGAAAATTATTTCATCCTATACTTTACCTCTAAATAATTGTTATATTGACAGTGTTGAATTTACCGCTCTTATTTTATGATTTAAATTTATTATATTAGTAGAACACTCATTTGACTAACAATTCTCAACTTATTTCATACAACTATCGAAAATGATCAAGCTTCATCTTTCCTGGGCCCGACTATATTATGTATGTATGTATGTAGGTACATGATGATAGATTATGGTGATCTATTACTTCACCTATAATTCTATTTTTTCATATCTTAAAACTATTTGATATAAAATTTTGATAAATATAAATGGCTTGTATTTATTTGGTCAGTATTTCAAATAATATGGTCAGTATTGTAAATAAATGGTCAGTTGTTTAAGTAACGTGGTCAGTATTTTAAACATTATCATTACATAGTAATAAAATCTAAAATGAAATGAAAAAATGTTCATGCTGGTATTAGTTAGTTTCTTTAACTTTTGGTTTCTTTAATATAAATTAATATTTTTTTATAATGAGTATTTTACATGGACAGAGTTCGTTAAGTGACACTCGTAAATACAACTTTTCCTATAGAAATGAAAACAGATTATAAATTAGCACCAAATTAAAAGAATTATAAATAATCAAAAATTGTAGTACATTTTTATGATAGGCTAAATTCAAGCCTCAAATCCCGCTCATTTTGAATTTTTTTGTAATTTTATTTAAAATCATATATTATTTTATCACTTTTTTGATGCAGCTGGCGCATATGTGTATTGTTATTGAATAAAACATTGACACGCAACGATTTATGAAGTATTTTTACGAAAATACTTTTAAGTTTGAAATTGAGATTAGCCGTGTGGTTGCGTTAGTCAAAACCGACTTTTTGCAGCCTCCGCTTCGGCTCCAAGCCGTTTTGACAAATTCTTTACCAACTAAAAATATCCCCCTAGACCGGTTCTACTCGACAAAGTGCGAATGTTGACCCGACAGATAGCAGGGAGCTACTGACTCCCTCCATGCAATAAATAATATTTTATGTATAATTTCTATAATTAAAATTTTTCCGTATTTCAATTTTTATAAATTAATTAAATAAAATTTTTATAATAATTATTTGGATTTCTTATTGTAAGTATGTATATTAAAAATGATTACTGACAACAAAAATTAACTAAGCGATTATATTAACCAAACAAAGTGTTACTGCAACTTTAATATTTATATTGACCAAAATAACAAATTATACTGACCAAAATATTATTATACTGGCCATTTATTTTAAAAATACTGGCCAAAAATTAGTTGTCAATATAAATTCATCTTGGGTACCAGGGTACCGGATATGGGATACGAAGAAGAAAACTATTTGAGAATATTATTGCAAGTAACAATATTAATTTCAAGTTATTTTCTAAGCGAAAAAAAAATTTTTGTGGGCCAAGTCAACGTTTTTATTGGACAATTATTTGTAATATTTCGCTTACCTATTTATACATAACCTATATTATTCAAATCTTGAGATTTAAATCACGTTATTGCTGTTTGCTGATAAAGAATAGGTACATAGGTAAAAAAATATAAATTATTAACCAGCAAAATTAATAAAATATTAAATTAAAAATTAACAGATTAAGTAAATTAAACAATAAAACGAATTTTTTCAGTACATAAAGTTTCATTAAATTATCTGATATGTAGCAACAAAGCAGTACCGATAGCTGACGAAAAGTATTTGTTTTATTGTTTAATTTCACGTGTTAGTTTTTAAATTTTAATTTAAGATTGAAAATATGTTTTCTTAATGGTGGGGACGGAAGGTAATATGCTAGAACCAAATAATAAAAATGGTGCTTAACTTAATTATTATGATTTTGTGAATTTATGTTAGTCTTTTAACCTACACTTTGATTCAAATTATTTTCGTAATTTATGTGAAAACGGTTGGTTTCCCAAAAATTATTACAGCCAACGTTGTAGCCCGTTAAATTTTTCTATCCGGTTTGGGCCGTTAGTTTTTTCTAAGACGTTTCGTTTAATAAGATACGGGGTTCGCATTTAGAAATTGTAAAAAATATTATTTTAACTCGGAATTTTTGACATTTTTTCCCTTAATTTAATTCATAACGTCGTTCAAATCTGTTGATTCTAGGCGATAGTGGCGTTATAATTTCATAAGTTTGGCTAGATATTCAAATGCTCTATAGAAAAGCTCGGGTAATCCATTAAACCCAAAAATCAAAAATATCGGATTTTGCAATGTTCCGCTTGATTAATCATAAATTGAAAAATTGCTTAAAGTGAGGTACCCCCCAAGGGTTTAGACTTGGACAAAAATTTTATTTAAAAATGTGTCTTAGAAAAGTGTTCTCTATCACCACCTAAGAGGTTCTCCACGGTCACGGGGACACCCTGTATATGTATATTTATTCAAAAAATCTAAATAAAAACTTTTTTTAAGTCTTAATATTTCGTTAGGTAGCCCTTGTTTTTGGTCTTGAGGGCACACTAGTAATTAATTTTTGACATCGTTCAACAGCAGTGGGATACTTATTCTCATAAGTCTTTTAAATTAGAGATTTTTTATTTTCAAGGGCCATTTGGAACATGTGCTATTTATCTGAGCTGCTTTATACGACTGATTTGTTTAAAAAAAATACACGTTAAAAAATCTTTATACAATATATTGACATATTTGATTACATATTATTGTAACCAGTAACATAGCATGTATTGTTCTGACATATCTATAGTGGGGCCCAGGAAAGATGAGGCTTCGTCACAATCGTCTGAATTTGGAACCGACAATATTTGTTTCTAAAATTATTTTAAATTGCATTAGTGCGGCAAGGATGTATTTAAAAAATATGTCATTTGCGTTTGAATTTATGCGTAATAAATTACAAGTCAAATGTATACAATAGAAAAAGACAGCTGCAATAGTTATTGGGACGCATAGAAATTCTTTTTAAAGTAGTTTTTGTTTTGACTTGACGTGCGTATGTGTTATTTTGTGTTCAACATAACCTCAACGTAATAATTATATTGACAAGAATTTTGAATTTACACCACTTTTATTTCATGATTTAAATTTATGTGATAATAGAAAATATAATTATTATAGAAAATTATTTCATCCTATACTTAACCTCTACATAATTGTTATATTGACAGTGTTGAATTTACCGCTCTTATTTTATGATTTAAATTTATTATATTAGTAGAACACTCATTTGACTCAACTTATTTCATACAACTATCGAAAATGATCAAGCTTCATCTTTCCTGGGCCCGACTATATTATGTATGTATGTATGTAGGTACATGATGATAGATTATGGTGATCTATTACTTCACCTATAATTCTATTTTTTCATATCTTAAAACTATTTGATATAAAATTTTGATAAATATAAATGGCTTGTATTTATTTGGTCAGTATTTTAAATAATATGGTTAGTATTTCAAATAATATGGTCAGTATTGAAAATACTGGTCAGTTGTTTAAGTAACGTGGTCAGTATTTTAAACATTATCAGTACATAGTAATAAAATCTAAAATGAAATGAAAAAATGTTCATGCTGGTATTAGTTTTTTTAAGATAGTCAGTATATAAATTAATATTTTTTTATAATGAGTATTTTACATGGACAGAGTTCGCTAAGTGACACTCGTAAATACAACTTTTCCTATAGAAATGAAAACAGATTATAAATTAGCACCAAATTAAAAGAATTATAAATAATCAAAAATTGTAGTACATTTTATGATAGGCTAAATTCGAGCCTCAAATCCCGCTCATTTTGAATTTGTTTGTAATTTTATTCAAAATCATATATTATTTTATCACTTTTTTGATGCAGCCGTCGCATATGTGTATTGTTATTGAATAAAACATTGACACGCGACGATTTATGAAGTATTTTTACGAAAATACTTTTAAGTTTGAAATTGAGATTAGCCGTGTGGTTGCGTTAGTCAAAATCGACTTTTTGCAGCCTCCGCTTCGGCTCCAAGCCGTTTTGAGAAATTCTGTACCTACTAAAAATATCCCCCTAGAACGGTTCTACTCGACAAAGTGTGGATGTTGACCCGACAAATAGCAGGGAGCTACTGACTCCCTCCATGCAATAAATAATATTTTATGTATAATTTCTATAATTAAAATTTTTCCGTATTTCAATTTTTATAAATTAATGAAATAAAATTTTTATAATAATTATTTGGATTTCTTATTGTAAGTGTGTACAGTAGCGATCTAAAGTAAGTTGGCAAACAGTTTTTACAAAAAATTATTAGAAAAGAAATCATTTAGTGGACTATCATATATTTTCTAAAAGTATGTAGATTAATACGTAGTTTAACGTATAAAACTTGCAGTTGGTATAAAACAAAGAAGTATATAAGCGAATTGAATTTTATGGAGGGTTCAAAATATTATTGATATACAGGCCATTTATTTTAAAAATACTGGCTCAAAAATTAGTTGTCAATATAAATTCATCTTGGGATACCAGGACCGGATATGGAAGATATCGAAGATTAGAAAACGTATTAATGTAGAATGAATTATTGTAAGTAACAATATTAATTTCAAGTTATTTTCTAAGCGAAAAAAAAATTTTTGTGGGCCAAGTCAACGTTTTTATTGGACAATTATTTGTAATATTTCGCTTACCTATTTATTCAAATATTGAGATTTAAATCACGTTATTGCTGTTTGCTAATAAAGAATATGTACATAGGTAAAAATATATAAATTATTAACCAGCAAAATTAATAAAATATTAAATTAAAAATTAGCAGATTAAGTAAATTAAACAATAAAACGAATTTTTTCAGTACATAAAGTTTTATTAAATTATCTGATATGTAGCAACAAAGCAGTACCGATAGCTGACGAAAAGTATTTGTTTTATTGTTTAATTTCACGTGTTAGTTTTTAAATTTTAATTTAAGATTGAAAATATGTTTTCTTAGTGGTGGGGACGGGAAGGTAATATGCTAGAACCAAATAATAAAAATGGTGCTTAACTTAATTATTATGATTTATTTAATTATTAAAATATATTTGCTGAAAACTATACCGTGGAATGGCGTAGCGAGAACAATTTCGCGCCGAAAACATCCCATTGCATCAATTGTTTATCTTCGTTTTATATAATTATGTAGTTAGGTGCCCGCTTAGGTTTTATTAGCCATTACCAAAAACTTTTATGAAAAAATGCAAAATCAAAACATGTTTAGGTATATGCCAATCATTTTGTTATCTCCTGATGAGAGCACCCCACTTTTCCCAACCGAAATCGATATCTACCAAAAAGTAAGATCTCATAATAGTAGAAAAAGACTATTTCGATTTATAAACATTAATACCCCTGTACAATATTATTTGAAGCATTGTACTTAAACCAACATCAATAATTCACAAAAAGTTGAAATCAATTAATTTATTTATTACAAATTCAAGTGCAAGTTAAGTTGACGTTATTTACATAATATTCAAAAAAAACCCATAGTAGTACCACCTATTAGTACAGCTAACGCGTTGGTATAATGGAATGAAAGAAAATCCAATGTTCAGTAGGTACAAGTTAAAAATAGAAATAAACTCCAAAATCAGATGTCGCTGCAATGTACAATAATTACGTATAAAATTATTTTAGCTCAAATAACGAGACAACTGCAATAAATAATAAAAATAATGCCAAACGATAATGAAAAGAAGGAATATGGAAAACTGAATTATCCATCACGCACTCTCGTTTATTCAACGCATGCATGCGTGTTGGAAACGCGTGGGGATGGTGAGCGCCAGATTTCGTATATTCAAAATACCCACATTAAAGGCTTCTCCGATAAGGAGCTAGTATTTTATCATTAATACCTATAATATGTTTCTAATTAAGCGGTGACAGTTTTCTAATGTAATATATTTAATGTTTAAATTTGTAACCGAATGCAAGACATGTTGCATTCGAATTCTAAAATAAAAAGTAAGAGAAAGCTAGCAACTTAATTCTTAATAAAAAAAACTAGGACAGCCCATATTCTTAATTATATCGTCGTAAATCTTACAAAAATTGTTTATTTAATAAAAAGGATAACGAAGCACCTACTGGCTCTTACCCCTGTTTGTTAAACTTGAAATCACAAAATTTCATGCAAAAACTATCGCGAACACTAATAATAAAACGGAATCTAGACACAGTGAAAAACAGACTGTACGATTAGAAGAGACAGGGTCACTATTTTGTTGTGGATCAAATTCGTTCTCTCCTCTCATCTCCGACTCTCTCTTTTTAAGTTTTCACCATCCTCTCTCTCTTGTATCCACTTCTGCTGAGCCGATTAGAAAATGTGTCCCAACATGGACGTTTAGGTACCAGTCAAGTATCCCACTCTCGAAACATTCAATGCTTTTTGCGTGTTTATTGGTGTAAAATTTAAAAGATTCGCGCACCTGCGCAAACCACCCAATTGGTTGTTTGAGCATGAGGATTCACATTTTCGTGTACGTCCAGGTCGACGCTGTTGAGCCAAACGACCTCGATCGGTGGAAGCTTCTTCAGTCGTATTAAGTATTTCATCGTCGACGTTTGATAGAAAGATTTTCCAAATAATTAATTATTTTATAGTGAATTACATTGTGATAATTAGCGTAAATAGTGCCAAAATAGGTAATGCAATACATTTAGTATATTTTTAAGTAATTTATTTAACATTTACAATTAGTTTATATAAAATTTCGAAGCTTGGTGTGCAACCGACGATGCCATCATATTATGTATGTATGTATGTAGGTACATGATGATAGATTATGATGATCTATTACTTCACCTATAATTCTATTTTTTATATCTTAAAACTATTTGATATAAAATTTTGATAAATATAAATGGCTTGTATTTATTTGGTCAGTATTTTAAATAATATGGTTAGTATTTCAAATAATATGGTCAGTATTGAAAATACTGGTCAGTTGTTTAAGTAACGTGGTCAGTATTTTAAACATTATCAGTACATAGTAATAAAATCTAAAATGAAATGAAAAAATGTTCATGCTGGTATTAGTTTTTTTAAGATAGTCAGTATATAAATTAATATTTTTTTATAATGAGTATTTTACATGGACAGAGTTCGCTAAGTGACACTCGTAAATACAACTTTTCCTATAGAAATGAAAACAGATTATAAATTAGCACCAAATTAAAAGAATTATAAATAATCAAAAATTGTAGTACATTTTTATTTTTATGATAGGCTAAATTCGAGCCTCAAATCCCGCTCATTTTGAATTTGTTTGTAATTTTATTCAAAATCATATATTATTTTATCACTTTTTTGATGCAGCCGTCGCATATGTGTATTGTTATTGAATAAAACATTGACACGCGACGATTTAAGAAGTATTTTTACGAAAATAATTTTTAGTTTGAAATTGAGATTAGCCGTGTGGTTGCGTTAGTCAAAATCGACTTTTTGCAGCCTCCGCTTCGGCTCCAAGCCGTTTTGAGAAATTCTGTACCTACTAAAAATATCCCCCTAGAACGGTTCTACTCGACAAAGTGTGGATGTTGACCCGACAAATAGCAGGGAGCTACTGACTCCCTCCATGCAATAAATAATATTTTATGTATAATTTCTAAAATTTAAAAATTTTTTCCGTATTTCAATTTTTATAAATTAATGAAAAAAAATTTTTTATAATAATTATTTGGATTTCTTATTGTAAGTGTGTACAGTAGCGATCTAAAGTAAGTTGGCAAACAGTTTTTACAAAAAATTATTAGAAAAGAAATCATTTAGTGGACTATCATATATTTTCTAAAAGTATGTAGATTAATACGTAGTTTAACGTATAAAACTTGCAGTTGGTATAAAACAAAGAAGTATATAAGCGAATTGAATTTTATGGAGGGTTCAAAAGAAAATTGGCATAACATCCAAACAATATCAAAACAATAATAAGCGTTCATAAAAGTTAATTTGATTGAAATATATCTTTCTTGATAATACATCGACATGCCCAGAAGGAAAGAGTATTCAGAAGATTTAAAAAACACGGTTCTTAAATGGTTAAAAAATGGAAATTCATTGAGAGCAGCAGAACGCGAATTTGACATTCCAAATCAAACAATAAGTCTCTGGTGTCACAAATATAATAAATATGGATCAGTAGAGACACGCCCAAGAACAGGGCGACCACGAAAACAACCAAAAGAGAAGATAAAATGATCGTTCGTGAAGCAATAAAAAATCCTCGTGTAACGGCTACACAAATTGTTCAAAGTTTTAACGAAAATCGCGAAGAAAATATACATGTTTCGACAGTGAAACGTCGACTATATGCAGCTAAACTATTTGGCAGACGTCCTTGTAAGAAACCACTTATATCAAAAAAGAATCGGATAGCCCGTCTGAAGTTTGCTAAAATCACTTACACTGGGAAAAAAAGATTGGTCCAAAATTCTTTGGAGTGACGAAAGTAAGTATAATTTGTTTTCCTCGGATGGTATTAAGTATATTCGACGTCCAGAAGGTAAAAGATATGATATTAGATATCAAGTTCCTACTATAAAACATGGTGGAGGGAACGTCATGGTGTGGGTTGCTTTTCTCGTGATGGCATTGGATCTCTACACAGAATTGATGGCATTATGGATCGGTTTATGTATGCCGACATACTGAGGGATCATATGCTACCACATGGCAAGAGAAAATGCCGCGCGGCTGGATATTTCAGCAGGATAATGACCCAAAACATGCTTCACAGCATGTTAAGCAGTACATGGACAAAGCTAAAATTCGGCTTTTAGAGTGGCCCAGTCAATCTCAGATTTGAATCCCATAGAGCATTTGTGGGAAGAGCTCGAACGTCGAATAAGAAGTGAAAATTATAGTAATACCACTAAATTATGGGAAGCATTGCAGAGAGAATGGTCAAAATACCATTAGAACGTTTAGAGAAGCTGGTTGACTCGATGCAATCACGATGTAAAGCTGTTATCGCTGCAAAAGGGTTTGCAACAAAGTACTAAATGTTTTTAATCCATAGTTGTTACTATATGTATTTCTTTATTTTTTGTTTTAAGAGCGTTTTGTCATAACTTGATAAATAGAAATATTTCGAAATTTTCGTTTTTGAATTTTTCACGTTAATAAATTTTCTAGAAAATTATATTTATATTTTTAATTTAAAGCCTTTTAAGGAATAAATATTTGAAAAATTAAAGCAAAATATTGAACTTTGAAAAAAAACTGTTTGCCAACTTACTTTAGATCGCTACTGTATATTAAAAATGGTTACTGACAACAAAAATTAACTAAGCGATTATATTAACCAAACAAAGTGTTACTGCAACTTTAATATTTATATTGACCAAAATAACAAATTATACTGACCAAAATATTATTATACTGGCCATTTATTTTAAAAATACTGGCCAAAAATTAGTTGTCAATATAAATTCATCTTGGGTACCAGGGTACCGGATATGGGATACGAAGAAGAAAACTATTTGAGAATATTATTGCAAGTAACAATATTAATTTCAAGTTATTTTCTAAGCGAAAAAAAAATTTTTGTGGGCCAAGTCAACGTTTTTATTGGACAATTATTTGTAATATTTCGCTTACCTATTTATTCAAATATTGAGATTTAAATCACGTTATTGCTGTTTGCTAATAAAGAATATGTACATAGGTAAAAAATATAAATTATTAACCAGCAAAATTAATAAAATATTAAATTAAAAATTAGCAGATTAAGTAAATTAAACAATAAAACGAATTTTTTCAGTACATAAAGTTTCATTAAATTATCTGATATGTAGCAACAAACCAGTACCGATAGCTGACGAAAAGTATTTGTTTTATTGTTTAATTTCACGTGTTAGTTTTTAAATTTTAATTTAAGATTGAAAATACGTTTTCTTAGTGGTGGGGACGGGAAGGTAATATGCTAGAACCAAATAATAAAAATGGTGCTTAACTTAATTATTAAAATATATTTGCTGAAAACTATACCGTGGAATGGCGTAGCGAGAACAACTTCGCGCCGAAAACATCCCATTGCATCAATTGTTTATCTTCGTTTTATATAATTACTATGTAGTTAGGTGCCCGCTTAGGTTTTATTAGCTATTACCAAAAACTTTTATGAAAAAATGCAAAATCAAAACATGTTTAGGTATATGCCAATCATTTTGTTATCTCCTGATGAGAGCACCCCACTTTTCCCAACCGAAATCGATATCTACCAAAAAGTAAGATCTCATAATAGTAGAAAAAGACTATTTCGATTTATAAACATTAATACCCCTGTACAATATTATTTGAAGCATTGTACTTAAACCAACATCAATAATTCACAAAAAGTTGAAATCAATTAATTTATTTATTACAAATTCAAGTGCAAGTTAAGTTTACGTTATTTACATAATATTCAAAAAAAACCCATAGTAGTACCACCTATTAGTACAGCTAACGCGTTGGTATAATGGAATGAAAGAAAATCCAATGTTCAGTAGGTACAAGTTAAAAATAGAAATAAACTCCAAAATCAGATGTCGCTGCAATGTACAATAATTACGTATAAAATTATTTTAGCTCAAAAAACGAGACAACAGCAATAAATAATAAAATAATGCCAAACGATAATGAAAAGAAGGAATATGGAAAACTGAATTATCCATCACGCACTCTCGTTTATTCAACGCATGCATGCGTGTTGGAAACGCGTGGGGATGGTGAGCGCCAGATTTCGTATATTCAAAATACCCACATTAAAGGCTTCTCCGATAAGGAGCTAGTATTTTATCATTAATACCTATAATATGTTTCTAATTAAGCGGTGACAGTTTTCTAATGTAATATATTTAATGTTTAAATTTGTAACCGAATGCAAGACATGTTGCATTCGAATTCTAAAATAAAAAGTAAGAGAAAGCTAGCAACTTAATTCTTAATAAAAAAACTAGGACAGCCCATATTCTTAATTATATCGTCGTAAATCTTACAAAAATTGTTTATTTAATAAAAAGGATAACGAAGCACCTACTGGCTCTTACCCCTGTTTGTTAAACTTGAAATCACAAAATTTCATGCAAAAACTATCGCGAACACTAATAATAAAACGGAATCTAGACACAGTGAAAAACAGACTGTACGATTAGAAGAGACAGGGTCACTATTTTGTTGTGGATCAAATTCGTTCTCTCCTCTCATCTCCGACTCTCTCTTTTTAAGTTTTCACCATCCTCTCTCTCTTGTATCCACTTCTGCTGAGCCGATTAGAAAATGTGTCCCAACATGGACGTTTAGGTACCAGTCAAGTATCCCACTCTCGAAACATTCAATGCTTTTTGCGTGTTTATTGGTGTAAAATTTAAAAGATTCGCGCGCACCTGCGCAAACCACCGCAATTGGTTGTTTGAGCATGAGGATTCACATTTTCGTGTACGTCCAGGTCGACGCTGTTGAGCCAAACGACCTCGATCGGTGGAAGCTTCTTCAGTCGTATTAAGTATTTCATCGTCGACGTTTGATAGAAAGATTTTCCAAATAATTAATTATTTTATAGTGAATTACATTGTGATAATTAGCGTAAATAGTGCCAAAATAGGTAATGCAATACATTTAGTATATTTTTAAGTAATTTATTTAACATTTACAATTAGTTTATATAAAATTTCGAAGCTTGGGTGTGCAACCGACGATGCCATCAAAGCTCAAAGCACACATTTTTCTTTTACTATGTATGTTGTTATTGTACATCTTCAATGCTTTTCATTATTTCGTGATTATTGGTAGGCGATTTTTATAAAGAAATTATCGCTACCGGTTAATTATATTTTAACTGAAACGACGCCACGCCATTTTCCTGGTTATGCTTGGAAAATCGGCCATGATGGTCCAACGCTTGGCTTTCCTTTCATTTCCCTTCACCCCGTTCCCCTGAGCTTAATATCAAGTTTCGGGGTACATTAAAACGTCGAGAAGTTGTTGTTCATTACACGATTGTTTATTTATTTTAGTGCATTTTAGCATTTAAACTTATTTTAGGTTAGCTTTTTAATATTTTTGTCATATTTTACCATTAAATTATTTTAGAACAATGCTAACAATGATTGATAGAGTAATTAAGTATTTTTTAATTGTTCAACAATAATTTCTTATTGAACGTTTAATTTTTCACGATAATTGATTGTTTGTTTTACTTCATAGGGTTGTCATGGAAGACGATCAGCAGTTTTGTCTAAGGTGGAATAACCATCAGTCTACATTGGTTGCAGTATTCGATACCCTTTTAGAAAATGGGACATTAGTTGACTGTACGTTAGCAGCGGAAGGAAAATACCTCAATGCTCATAAAGTTGTATTATCAGCTTGCAGTCCCTATTTTGAGGTAGGTACTTGGTCTATATTGGTTCGTGTAGGTTATTAGAATAATAATTATTTTTTTTAATGAACGAGTTTCGAACAATTTCCTAGACACTTAATGCAAACACCTCCGATTTTATTCAAAATTATTTTCATTAAATTTTATTTTCAAAGCAAATTTTATAATTATTCATGAATAGAACTTTGTTGGAATTATTCAATAATTTCTGAAAAGCTTTCATTTTTAAATTATTTTTTTTGTGGAATGATTACAAATTCAGCGAGTTTTTGCTCGTCTATTTAATGCTAAATAGTTCCATGTAATATTTGCACAAACTTTCATAGTTTTTATTTGTAATAAACTAGGAATTATTCACTTCCATTTTATTTAATTTGAGTTTTATCATTTTTTGCACGCAAAATTATGATTTAGTTTATTAGATACATATTCCGTATTTTAATGTAAAATAAATTTGATTTATCTGCACTATGCATTGACGATTCTTATCTAACGTAATTATTTCTTTTACAGTCATTACTCGCTCAAAATTATGACAAGCACCCAATATTTATATTAAAAGATGTGAAATTTCAAGAACTGAAAGCTATGATGGATTATATGTACAGAGGTGAAGTAAACATATCTCAAGATCAATTAGGAGCTTTATTAAAGGCAGCTGAATCATTACAAATAAAAGGGCTTTCCGATAATAAAAAGGAAGAGCCCCGTAAACCAATTTCAGCACCCGCTAAAAGTCCCCCACCGACAACAACTTTACCTCGTGTACAAGGATTGACTATAGAACAAAGAAGAGCAAATCAAAGTGTCGATGACCGAGAAGGTTCACAATCTCCTGGTCCTCGTAAGAGAAAGAGAATACGTCGTAGGAGTACGGAAGACCTAGATAACCATCACGATGCCTCAAATTCTTCAGAATCTCATAGTAATCCTCCAATTACCCAAAACATTCCAACTGCTTTACCTCCTGCTTCCTCCTCAAAAATAATTGCCGATGTGCCTGAACCTATAGAAACCAAATCAGATATTATAACCAGGCATAAAATATCATCCGAGTCAGAAGTTCCTATAATAAAAGAAAAAATAGAAACACATTCTGAACTGATTCTAGAACCAAAGTCTGAATATGTCGAAGAAATGAACGAAGATAGTATTGAGGATTTAACATTAGATGACGACGAAGTTAGTAATTTAGAAATGAGTAATGATGGTGCTGGTCCTAGTCATGGAAATATGGGCGAAGGTTCGAGTCAAGGTAATATTTGTAGACCTAATTTATACAAAATTTCAATTCCTCGTTAAATTGGTTTTAAATGTAGCTTGCAATAGAAATATTGAAGAATAATTTGTGATATTAATTTGTTATTTTGGGACAGTAAATTTTCTAAATATGTATAAAAACCACTTTAATTAAAATTGAAATTTGTTTTATCTAAATCGATTATTTAACCAAAATCATTTGATTAATTATTTGTATGTTTTAGGATTTGCTGGTTGGCATATGGGTAATCAAAGTCAAGACGGAAGTATTTTTGGCAGCACAAGAAGCTGTAGGAGCTCACCGCGATTCTCAAGGTAGGATTTACTATTGATTATTTACAATCCTTTCCGATTTGTATCAATTTTAAACTTTGCTTTTAAAATTTCATTGCAATAATGGTAAACTTGTTAGGAATTGTGAAGTTTAATATTTTTTAAATACTAAAATACAAGTTTGTCATTTTTAAGTTTTCCATGTAACATGTAATTTAATGTTTTCAACATAGGTATTTTGTAGCATGAGAATTTTTAAATATAAATTTTAAACTTGATACATATTTTCGAGGATTTAACTCACCTGCATTATGTATGGCAAAATTACACCTTGATTATCCAGTCTCTGATTTGTTTATTTTTTTTTCTTATAATAGTTTTAAATCTTTCCTGTTGCTAGTCCTTTTGCTTTTGTAGTGTAGTAGTTTTGCTTAACCTTCTCCCTCTATTAGCTCAAAGTGTCGTGAGAGCAATACTTGGTGTTTGTGATATTAAAAATTAGATGAGTGATTTTTGTGATGTGTGCTGGTGAGTGATTCATTTTAACAATTATTATTTTGATTTTCAATAGGACTTTAACTGCTACTTTGAATGAATTTAGTATTTTAATGTGACAAACTGAACATTTCATTTTTTTTTTAAATAAGTTTTACGTGCTTTTTTGTTTTCAATCGTTTTTAAATATCGGAGTTAAACATTTTAAGTAAATATCCAGTGGAACTAGAATTTCAAGACTTGCAAGGTAGGAAGGGGGAGTTGGTTTTTGAATCAAAATGTATGCATTTTATTTTATTACCTAATTTGCAGTTATTGTTTTAGTAATTTTGAAGTTGAAAAATAAAATACATTTTGGTTCATGTTAATCGGAGACTGTAAGTCTCGGTGTTTACCTGCTTAATTTTTGGTTTTTATAATTTTAATATTTTCATTAATTATTATTCCTTGAAATTTTGCCATGCATGTGTAGGTATTTGTATTGGGTTAGCAGTAAATTAATATAAAAGGCACAAGATTCGCTATTGCTATTAATTATTATATTACAATTACAACAAAAGCGTATCTCTTGTCTATAAATAATGTATGTACACATAAAATTATTATAATTGTTGGCCTTCTATCTGATATTCTATCTTTTCTCCGATATATATTATATTTATTGTGCATGCCAATTTATAACAATAATTGTGGTATATTAATCATGCAATATTTGTATTATTTACTAGTGTAATTTTCACAGTAAATTTTATTCATGCTATTGTAGTAGCCATGTGTAAATATTTATATATGGTGAGGTACAACTCTTAAATTTTCAAGTGTTTCAGTTATGAATTTAATTTTTTGTGCAAATTGTGAGATGTTGACATGTTAACTTACTTTCTAATCGGTTAAATGCACTGTGCATTTAATCGATTAAAATTTTGACATGGCTCAATAGGTTTACTGCATTAATTTTCAAGATCTTAAATACTGTGGATAGTTTTGGTAATTGAAAGCACATTTTGTGCTTTCAATGAGGTATTTTTTTATAAACATTTGATTTAGCAGTTCAATTTTAATTATTTGTTTTGCCACCAAGTTGATAGCCTTACTTTGTTATTAATTTGGATGGCTTAATAATTACATCAATGCTAAAAACGAATTTGAGTGTTTGGAGATCATATAAATTTTGATATTTAAAATTAAATTTCACGTTTTGTGTAACGTACTTCATTTGTTCGAAACTCAAAATATTTGTCAGTATCTTTTTTTGAAGGACAATTGTTTGCTTTTTGTGTAGGTTGAATACATCTTTTAATGTTTTCAATCTTAACAATGTTAGTTAAAATTTATTTTAACTTATCTGGTTGAAATGCAGTTTTCACATTGGAGTGTATTTGCACAAAAAACTTAAAAGGGTAATTGAAAACTACAATTTAGTTTTCAATGAGGTAAATTTAATTGAGTGAGTTTTTACTGAGATGTTTAATATTTACATTATTTTGAAAAAATCGGTAATCTATGCCAACATCCAAGATTTTCTATTGATTATTTTAAATAAAACAAGGTGCTGCGTGTTGGTTCACGCCTCATCAATTTTGGTGCTTCAAACAAGTTGTCACTGTCAAAAATATATTCTTCTGGTTTCAATCGTATACAATTGGTTTTACATGTTCACTTATGAGTTTTCAACTAATATGTAATTTCTTTTGAGACTTACGTGAACTTAACTGCAAGTGTCTTTGAAAATTGAGTAATCGTGTTGCATTGAAATTTTTATAGTCGTTGAAGAAGTGATACCTAGTATCAGTACTGTTCAAGTATTACAGATACCTGATCCCTCTTCTTCAATTTAAAAACGTCACTATCAATTGCCGGAATTTTTCAAGGGATTTAAACATTTTTTTAAGTCGTTTTTAAAATTTGGTAATTTTTTATGTGATTTGAATTTTTATTTATTTGTAATTGAATACTTATATTAGGTTTTCAATGAGGTAACAAATGGTTTTTTTGTAATTGAAAACGTTTGTTTTCAATGAGGTAACTTTTCTGTTCATTACCTTTTTAGTAATCAATTATCAGTAACTGGAATCTTAGTTTTAAGGAGGTGTTTTTTTTGTTGTAGAGCGATATTTAAGATAGTGTACATGCAATGTTGCGGGAAAGAAACTTTTTGACTTCAGTTTGGCGAGTTGATCTGATTTGTAGTCGTAGAGTTTTTTTTTCGTTACTTGCAAATTCTGGATATCTTAAAACTTCGTTTAAATTGACTTCTGAAATTTTACAAATGTTTTTGTAAATTTTTTGAAATAATCTAATGGAAATTTAAAATCAAAATATTTGTTTTGGAAACGTTCTTATTTTGGCTTTGTGATGCAAATCAATTTTTTAGGTACATTTGTAATTGAAAACTTGTTCAGGTTTTCAATGAGGTAATCAATTTTCTGGTATTTTATTTGTAATTGGAAACATTTGTTTTCAATGAGGTAACCCTTTGCTATTTGGGGGGGGTGGAAAATTGGATGTATACGTTATTTGTATTTGAAAACTTAGTTTTCAATGAGGTACTTTTCTTTATGTTTGTGCAGTTTAATTAATTGCTATATTCAAGTTAGCGTTTATCCTGCATTGTTACAAAAAATATTTAGACTTGATTTTGACCACATAATCCGACCAATGTCAATTTTTTTTTGTAGCATGTAATTTGATAACTTGTAATATTTCAATTTGAGTGACTTCTCTGCCGAGATAAATAGTTTTAATGTTAAACAGCATCAGGGGATGGCAATCGGTAATAGAAAGCTAAATTTAGTTTTCAATGATGGTTTTTTTTGTTATATTAAAGGGTACAAATACAAAATAATGCGTATTCGATTTCCATTCGAAAGATTTTCTGAATGCAACTAAATAAATTATTTTATTATTGATCTAATAATGAAGTTCCTACTTAACTTCCATTTAAATGTAAAACTAACCAATATAACAAATTGTTTTAAGTAATTATTGAACTAGTTGAATTATTTTCATTATACAAAGTTTTAATCAGCTTTTGGCAGTGCTTTTTTTACCTTCGTCAAGTAATTTTATCTGAAAATTGAGAACTTGATTAAGGAGGTTAAGATTGTTGAGAGCTTCATTAACACATTATTTGTTTTACATGGAAATTATTTGACTAGCTCAATTTATTAAAAGGTGGAGCACTTTTAAAATTGTTTGCGTACTATAGTGATTACCAATCTTGTTAAGTAATAGTGCCAAATTTTTGTCATTGGGTTACATAGACTGTTTATTCTCGGTATTTTAGTTTTAAAAATTGAAACGTTAAGAAAAATTTCATCTCGTTAGGTGTAAATAGGTGATTTTATTTACATCTGCATACAGTTTTATTATATGATAATTTCTTTTATTATTTATTCAAGACTTATGGGTTTTTACAAAACTGACATAAAATTTAATCTCTGTTTAAAATGATTAAATAATAACAATGTATATTAATTGTTGCCGCTGTGCTTTTAATTTTAATCGTAGATTAAATCTTACGTTACTTTTATAAAACCCTTGTTACATATTGTAAAAATATGTTACTTCTTATTTTAATTTTTTTGATTTTATCAACACCCGTTAAAATGGTAATTTTTAATGTTTTTATTTACAGTCGAATTGAAATATTCTAAAAATTGGAAATCATCTCCATTATTAAAAATAATTCATGTATAAGAACAACTACTTCTGGTAGCTAACGTTCAGATTAATAAAACTATGAAGTGCTAATATTCTGGTTTATTCTGTATGCAAAGTATTCGTTTATTATCAGTGTTGTGTTGTCCCACAAAGTTTTGTTTCGCAAGGTAATCTGTAATTTCAGAAGTATGTTAATCAAAACTTGGCGGGCCAGCACAATTGATCGTCATGTATAGCACTTTGGGCACTGAATAGGTCAAATTATTAATGTTCATTACAAAATATGCAATTAGCTACTAAAACTAGTTATTTGTTAATAAATAAATTATTTTTTTGTTGAGATTGTTTTTTAAGTTTTTAGAATTTATAATTATTCGATTGTTGATAAATTTACACTTTTATTTTGCGACAATACTGAAAGCAAAATACTAACTGTGGCTAAGTATTTCTTGCGGACTATTTAACTAGTGAACTAAACTACATGCACCATGCAATAAATATTTAAAGCATGCTGTAATGCTGATGGGGATTTCCATACCCATAAAACTGTTTTGAATTTTTGGCACGGTATTGCTCCAATTTTAGTTTTTTCCTTTTTTGACTGAACAACTAACTAGGTAGTGATACTACACCAAAAATTCATTACAGTTTAATCGGTATAGAAGTCCGTTATTTAGAAGCGCATTTAAATTTATGGTTTTCGTGAGCGGCATCAATTATTCAATAATTGATACTGTAATGTTACTTATTTTACAGCGTAACATTTGAGTATGAAAGGCCAAGCGTAAATTAAAGTATTTGTGCGAAAAGTGGAATGAAGGTGGCAGCACGTATTCATCGATGACAGAATTTTGTTATAATTGTACACATCTGATAGATTTACAATGTGTTACCATCTATATTTCATTCTCGATACAATTTTAATTTTTCGCTATGCCATTTGTCTTCGAAGGTTATGCTTATTGTAAAAGCAACTAAGTTATAATAAACTTGTTTATTTTTTTGGAAAATGGCAAACGTGTATTTTCCAACAAATAGTACAAGTAGACGATCATAATTTAAGTTTTTATATTTTGAAATGAATTTAATTCTGCAAAATATCTTATTTTTATATTGGTACCAGTGCAATTACTCTCGAAATTAGAAATAATAACATAAATCCTGTTTTAATATGCATCATCAGTTATAATTTATTATCCATTTCTAAATTAAAATTTCATTTTTAAATATACAATTTTATCCATTATATAATTCTATGCAGTTTGCATAATTTATATATTGTTTGTATTATTCAACAATGAAATTATAAATTTAAGATTGATAATAATTAAATATTGTAATCTAGTCTCATTGGTTAACTCCGAATTCATGCATAATTAATTTATTAAAACGATGGAGGTACAAGTTTGCTACAAATGTCGGTAGGTTTAACGTATAAATTTTTAAGCCATATAGTGTGCTTAAGCGAGCGAGCCGTTTTGTTACAGCAGTACCATTTGGATGTCGTCGTTGTGGACGAAAATACACATCATTCTACACGTTAGATCGACACTTACGCTATGAGTGTGGTGTTGCTAAACAATTTCAGTGCTCGGTTTGTTTAAAGAGGTTTTCACGTCGAGATATTCTTCGTAATCACGAGCGAAAGTTTCAACATCAAACGCCATAAAAATTTGGAGTTCGTTTTAACACAAATTACATTCCTGGTAACTGCAGGCCAAGGAATAGTTAGTTTGTTTTAAACGTTATAAGGAGTAAGCAGACCATTCGTTTCTTGTAGAAACGAGTGGGCTGGGTGGAGGTGGGTCTTACTCTAAATTTTAATGTACAACTTAAAAAAAAGCTCTTAAATTCGAAAATTAAAATTCGGAAGAAAAACTACATCCTTTCTGCTATGGAAGTTCAACTTGGATGTCGCATTTGTATGGTTACTAGAAATATCACTGGTTTATGGCCTGGAAAACTTTTTCCTCCATGGTGTTGGGAGTTCGGAGGGAGGAAGCAAGCCGAAGTTTACATTATCAAGGTAATTATTCTTATATTTTTCTTAATTTTTCTGTTCGCCTACCTTACCGTGTTATATTGAATGAAATCAAATGTTTTCATGGGCTATGTTAGTTATCAGTAATGAAACCTCTTTATAATTATCATTTCAAAGCGAGATTTATGTAGAACAAGTCCATGGCAAGTTAATAAGACCAGTTTCGATTTCACCAACGTTTTGTGACGTTAATATAACACGTTACTGCTGATCTTGCCGTTAAATTAAAAAATTAGTTTGTTGAAATATTCAGATATTTATTATTATGATGAAGAAATAATCTACTTTATTTATAAATAACTCTCAGATTCACAATAATAAATTTGTGAGTAGTTCCTTACATTTGAGTTACTGTTTTAAATTTTTCTGCAAGAACAGTAGTATCCCATAGTCTTAGTGGTGGACTGTCTGAAATTATCTGCAATTTAACAATGTAGTTATCAGTTCTGTAAATCAGTTCCATGGTGGAATACGAACTGATTTTTATTTTCCCTTTCTATTGTTCCAGAACCTTTCAATCTTCTATTGGGTCCCGATGACTTCTAAAATATTTTAATATACACGTGTAACTAATGTTTTAAATAGCAAAAATAAAGTTTTTATTTTAAGAGATGTTTTTATTTAATTCGATATTCCTTTTTAATCACTACGTTTGTGTGTTATTAGAATAATTAGTTATTAGAGATGCAAAATTCACCTAAATTTTTGTTGCACGAAAGCATAATTTCTTTTATATTGGTCAAGACGGTTCTAGTAGTAGTAACACAGATTTCGTTTGGATCATTGCAATAAAAAAAGTTTTGCAATTTGTTAATTTATGTTTCAAAATTAAATCAGACGGGTCACGTTAAGAAGTTAAATCAGAATTAGTACCTACTTTAATAATTCAGACCCATTTGGAAGTTGTTCAATATTGGAACAGTTTATATGGTATTAAACAACAGCAGCCATCTAGTGTTCTAGTACAGCAGTATTTATTTGCAGGAAAAAGACATTGGTACACCAGCAACGCAGTAATCAGAACTGCATCAACAGGTGGGTACCCTTGCGAAGAATGTGGTAAACGCTACAAACATCGAGGCAACATGCGCCGTCATATGGTGTACGAATGTGGTAAACAAGCTCAGTTTTCCTGTTCGCACTGTTCTAGAAAGTTCCATCAACAGTCGAATCTAAAACGTCATTTTGAAACTCAGCATAGAGAACCACAATCCGATGTAATTCTAATTTCAAACACTGCTTTTAAAATTAAGTTTTAATTTTAAAAGTTTTTAATACATAGTTTGTCTAACTATCATAAGGCATTTGTGTTTAATTTAAAATGGGACTGTTTCGTAGTAAGAAGATGTTGAATGTTTGGAGTAGCTTTTTTTCTAGTCGTTTTAAGCCAAAATATTTTATGTAGGTTACATATTTTGCTCTAATAAACAATGCATTGATAATATCAAATACATTGGACTTTTAATTTTTTGTTTGTTACTCCGGTGTGGCAGAGGAACTGTTTTAATTCAAAAGAATTTATTTTCAATTCAAAGTTTTTTAATTCGGGTGTTTAAATTACCGTTTAATTTTTGTTGCAATCAAGTTTAAAGCAAAATGTTGACGATTGACGCCAGCGCTGTACGCACACAAATTTGCTTGATTAAGAAAATTTTTTTCCTTTAAAATTCTTGTTACTCTGTATTGGCGTCAAACGCTAACATTATTTCATTATTTTATATCAAGTAGTTGATTTTGATCATATTAAAAGTTCCTCAGCCGCACCTTGTATTTAATGTATCATATTCATTCAAAATTGAACCCTCAAATGGTGGAGACTTATGGATAAAAGAGGTGTTTGTCCCAAGTGGCGAAGAAGTGATGCTGTTCTTTAAGTCGATGTTATGATTATAAAACATGGCCAAATGATATCAAAACATCAACATGTACAAAATAAAGCAAATAAGTCTTTTCCATATTGCAATAATATAATACAACAATACTATGTCTAGTTGGGCCTTAATAGCATTAAAGCTTTTTGCGATATTCAGATTGTGGGAGGAAGGGTATCCCAGATATTGCTTCTTTTCATCTATTAGATCACGAGTATTACAAACCCGTATTACAAGTAATTTTTGATTAACAAACAATACATTATAACGAACACCATAATTTTAAGAACGGTTTTTTCTTAACATTGTTGACCGTTATTTATTACATAATATAATGAAATACATATCGCAAGAAATTATACTAAATGACGAGGAACGGATCTCTTTCGAAAATCAGGAGCTGCTTGATCCTCGCTTCTGTTGATTCCATTTTCGATATCTTCAATTAATTTTCATATTTTATTAAGGATTGAATTTTCACTCGTGCTATAAAATGAAAAACTTGGGCCATTTGAAAACGAAAAACTTGGGCAAGTAATTAGTACTAGGTAGGATTACGTATTTAGTTCACTGCTAATGCTTAAACGCAAAATTTTTATTTAAGGATTATCCCCCTCAATTTTTTTAAAATTGATAAACCTAAAAACAAAAACAACTTTTGAAAAATAGTAGGTGCTTTTCCAAATAACTTTTAAAATATTACTTGTAAATTTCATTGCGATATCTTCGGGCGGTTTGTCCTTAAATGACTACGAAAAATTAAAACACGTCTTATTTTTATTTTTCGTGGACATTTCAGAACCCGCTTAAGATATTACTATGAAATTTAGAGTTAATATTTTTTAAGTTCTTTAGAATAACGTCTGCTATTTTTAAAAGTTGTTTTTTAAATTTTTAGGTATAAGTACAATTTTAAAAAAAGATGGAGGGGACTTGTGCAGCCTACCCTTAAAAATCGAGAATTCAGTATTTAGGGCGCAGGGTGCTTCACGCAGGTGTTTGCTTTGGCTACTTTCAACAGTTTGCGAAAAAAATCTAATATGCAATGTTTAAATACAAATTCAACGCTTAAGCACCAGTAAGTATTTAATATTTATCTACGAATCCGGGCAGTTGCCATAATTTTTTTTTTTATCTGATAATTATATACATATTTGATAATTCAAGAGTAACCAAACTGTTTCATTCGAATTGAAGAAAACGGACATAAACAACAAAGTTACCTTGTAAATAGCTTACCGGAGAGTGAAAATCTTCGAACCTGAACTACACTGCCAACGTATTTCTAAATTAAATTCCAAAATCGGTATTGAGCAAGATGTAGGAGCAAAGTGGTGATTCTATAAAAATAATCTAGCGTTGTCGGGCGGCTTTGTTTTATGATAATATTCTGCAACCGGGACTCGGGGTATTCCTGAAAAAGCACAAGTAATTTCAACAAGTTATGGTACATACTATTAATAATTTCAATAGAAGACTTTCAACCAGTGGTTTCAAGATGTAACCACACTTATTAAAATCAGTGGTTATGCAACACAGAACCATGCATTTCTAGTGGAAGCTACTATCTATATCAGTGATTCACTTGGGACTACTGAAAGGGTTAAATGATCACATTAAAAATTGATTGGTCAATCTTGCATAATTTGATGCTTTCAAGGAAAATTGCTTGCAAATACAAATTCAAGGGACGTAAAAGTTCTAAATCATAAATGGATTTTCAAGAATAGGCGCCAAATTGTATATTAAGTCTGAGGTAATTTAATAAACTTGATTTCATTTTATAGCATTGCGTGCCTGGGTACTATTAAAATTGCATGCAACTACTCTTCAGAACACGGACAACGTCCACCATGTTGCTTTAATTAGATTTCAGTTTCACAATTCACAAAAATTTCGACATAATTTTTGGATCAATTTGTATATTTTTGAGTTTAATTAACTTTTTTCTTTACTACAAATATTGTTTGGGGGTATTAATTTTAAATTATTTTCTGCACATTGAAATCAATTTGGAAACCCTCCTAATGAACTTTGTGGCAATTTACTTTTCAATATTGCAAGCATTACTGAGTCATAATTCTTCTTTTCGTCGTTTTGTATACTGAAACTACTGCTCCGAATTACGGGAAGTATCCAGGCTTAAACCGAGATCTCGGCTTAGCAGGTTGTAACAAAATTTTTGCATTTTAAATAAAATTGGGCGAAATTCTTGAAAACTCATATTAAATGAAATTTCACATTTTTGTTAAATCTGTATTTTGTGTTGGCACTTTTATTATTTTTATTGTATTTCATTCATTTCCGTAATTTTTTTGGGGTATGTGACTTTCCAGTAACGTTTGAAGATATTGCCCTTGCAGGTGGTTTTTTATTGGATTCGTTTCCAACAGCTGGTTGCGTCAAAATTAAAAGAATTATGGTGGGGGGAAGATTAATTTATACTGCGAAGTGGTCGGTGAGATATCCGATCTATCGATCATAATATCGATGTAATTGTATATAGGCACAATGTAAGTTCTTGAGCGGGGACAGTAAGTAGTCGACAGTTTTTCTATTCACGCAAGGAAAATATCAGATTAAGAGCTGACATTGATTTATTGAATTCATTGGAGATATTCTGCA